>WEIS01092671.1:0-19441 GCA_013389965.1 Todus mexicanus
TTCTGTGATTCTGTGATTGATAGTGACTTTTTAAAAACACTGAAAGCCAAGGGAGGCTACAAAGGATCAGAAAAGTGCTGAAGTTACATTGCTTATTAAATAGTGTGAACCACAGTTGTCCTCATGACGTAACTAATCATGACGCACTGCTCCTCTGCATGTACAGAGGACTTGATTGTACGTCTGTCTTGTCTCTCCTGCACACAAACTGAGCACCTACACAGCTGGTACATCATGTCTGGTGTCATGCTGATCACATGCTAGCCAGCAGCATGCCAACCCCTTCAAACCATGAGTCCACACTTTAAAATGGTATTGTGACAACCTGGATTTCCCAAGTCCAAGTCATCTGACACCAGTCCCAGGCAAAATTATGGCTAAGCAGACATGGGAGGTGAATAAAGCGTTAATTAGTGGTAGCAGAGTCCATGCCAGCCAACGCCAAAACCTATTTTCTTGAAAGCAATCAATGAAACCTCTTATAAAAATGAGATTTTGTATTTATCTGATTAAAGCTGTCTTTATAGATTGCTGGAAATCAGAGATGTCTATTTGACAGTTTCATATGTCCTTCTGATTAAAAAAAAAGAAAGGCAATTAAAAAAATCAGTGTAGCTTGCACTACACCAGTAAGATTAAAGACTGGTTCACAGATGTCCAAGTAATTGTCAAAGAAAAAGAGCTCAGTAAGCAATTTTCATGAAAGCCTCAAGTTTAGTCCAGAGAAGATCAGGAACTGACTTTGGCTATGATCTATAAATACACACAAGGTCAACCATTTCTGGCAGTGGATAGCTCTATCATCTAGCCAAGCTAGATTTGTAAAATAGCATAGCTAAGACTGATGCTACACAAGTTCCAGGTAGGAAGAAGAAGATATTTTGAACAGGGAGCAGCTTACCATTAGACCAGCTTACTAGGCAAATGGGAGGTCACCACTGTTTGAAACCTTGGACTGCTATTTGCCCAGACGAACTCTGTGCGAGCGGCGCCTGTGAGAGCTGGTGGCCAGAGCTAGACAGAAGGTCCGACTCATGGGAACTCTGTCTCACCATCTCAGAAAGGGGCACGGGTGTCTTTCCATCTTGATTACTTCTCATACCAGAGGATATGCATCATTATGAGCTCCCTGGTTGGTGAGCCCTTCAGCTACCAGAGGATCGCAGAGTACCAGCAAGAGCATCACACCACGGGATTGTATTTCAGTGAGGTCTGTCACTGCATTTAAGCTTTGTCTCTTTTTCTTGGTGGTGTGTGGGGCAGCAACCAAACCCAGGGCAGATGTAACAACACACATACATGGTACCTCCTGCGAAAGCAATCATCTGATTGTTGCTTGAGTGTACTGTTTGCAAACAACCGCCTGGGCTATTTCCAGGCAGCTGTTTGCAAACATTGCAGATAGGCACTTGAATTTCATTATCTGATCTGTTGCATGGGAATCACTCAGCCAGATATTTGAGGTCATATAACATTACTTCTGGCACTGCAGTTTCTTTGAACTTACCTTGGGAAGAGAAGAATCTACATAAGCATTTCCCCGTCCATCTAATCTCAGTAACAGGACACTTTGGGGGCAATCTGAAAAGCCTGAAATGGTGGGTCAAGGGAAATAAACTAACAGACAGACTTGGCTGACCGGCAATGCCCACAGGACTCCCAAATGAGAACAAATGCTTTCCTGCTAGGAAGATCATCTTGGCCCTGCCACAGATGCAAATGCCATCTGGGATCTTGCTGTGCTGAATGGTTGCTGCTTACTGAATAAGCAGGTCTCTACTTTTAAAACAAAAAAACGCAAAAAGTGTAAACTTGGGGTAGTCATGGTAATGATATCTTAGGCACGTTTCCACAAGCCAGTGGTGAAGTAGTATCAGAGCAGACCTGGGGAGTGAAACAGTTGCTGTTTGGTGTGGGAAGGCTGCTTCAAACCAGCTCTGGTTTGGACTCATAGACTGAATCACCGTTAGCAGCTGGAGTGTGTTAGAAGTGTTCTGTGTCTTTGGCTTCCATTTCACATGAAAGGAATCTGCTTGTGTGCTCCAAAGCTGCTCCGCTCTACAAGCCAACCAGAAAAGATGGGGGACAACCAGGAATGTCTCATCACAAGCGCTCACCTAATCCAAACTAAAATACCAGTGTCGAGACATGTACAGATGCTCATACTGCAGTACGCAGGAGACTAATGGAGGTGAACATTTAGGGTTATCAAACCGTGATAAAAATTGCTACCATTGACACATCTTTTCCATATGGGGAAGTTGCTTAACAGGGAATGCTTTTTTTCGCCTTCAAGTCATCACAGACGGTCATCCAACTTTGTAAGGGTGTCAGACTCTCATGCCTGCTGTTAAAGTGATGGAACTTCTGTTCCCAATCACACTATGGATGAGAATGACATAGGAAGGACAATCTTTCTCCTCATTTTTTCCTCACTTCAACACGTAGCTTGAACAAAATGCATATATACACTAGATGGCTTCTTCGTATGCCATTGAAAAGAAATACAAATGCAACAAGTATGTTCTTTCTTGTACAGCTGACCGTTTCTGAAAATGCTAAAGCATTTAGAAGTGCATATAGAAGCATCTGCTTTTATTGCAAAGTCAGTGTTGGGCATACCCTACAGAATCTGAACCAAAGCCTGGTTTGGACTTATGGACTGAAACACCTGAAGGCCTGTGGAAACTTCTTTGTTCTTTAATGGGACTCTGAACGGACTCACAGAACTGTTTTCCGCAATGTGATATCGACTGGCCTAGATGTACTGTAATAATGGGTTTTTCTAAAGTGTCCACAAAATTAAGGCATACAGAGGGAGAAACAGAGAGCATGTAGGAGAGATCTACCTATCTGACCTACATATTTCAGCAGAACAAATCAAAACATATGTCAAGGCATACAGGGTTGAGTCTACAAAGCTCTAAGTATTCTTCAAGCTGATGAAAGCTCTTACCTTGCATTGACCTCTTTGGAGAATCAAACATCATAAGTGTCAAATCCCAAGGTTCAGTGAGTTGGGAAGTCATTTTTTCTACTCTTTTTCCTCTGGGCATCAATGGCTTTGTTTTGCTTTCCTCTCTTCTGTTTTTCTGAGCAGTGTGTTGCAGGCAGGGAATGAGAATGACTGAAGTATGCATGTCTAGACATTTTCAGTTGGCTTATGATATGGCATGAAAATGCTGTAATGGCAGGAGTTTGTACTTATCTTCAAAATTTCGTTTCAATTTTTGTTATTTATCTGCCTGTCTCTTCTAATACTCACTGGATAGAAGGAAATGACATTGCAATAGACATTGATATATTAGGTAAGGGATGGTTACTGGCAAAGTAGTGATGATCAAAGGATGACACACTTCTTCTCTTCACATGCATGAGAAGATGTTTTATTTATTCAGAAGCAGCACTGAAAAACCTACATCCCAATTAAGATGTAAACTCTGTGTCTTGCAAGGTGCAGGGAATGGTTGCAAGTCCCCTCTGCAAAGACTGCTTGAGAAATGGCACCAGTGGGTACTGTAACAGTAGTAGAAGGAGAAAACATGACAAATATGAATGGGATGGGAATAAGTGATACCATCATCACCCGTCTATGTGAGTTTGTCTGTGGATGTACGGGTGGCAGTAGTAAAAAGCTCCTAGTTTTTCTGATGCCTGCAAGCATGGATTGCTGCTAATCGTCTGTAGCTGATGCCCCAGATGCTGTGAGGTACAAAGCAAAAAAATTCGATCCCTCTTCCTACTAAAAGGTTTTTTCCTTACCTAACATCAGCTATCAGCTTCATGGGCCTTCTCTTCTAGTGGGTCTGTCACAGGTCTCCATTTCCCCCTCTATCTTCTTCTAATCTCAAATGAAAACATCACTGGTTTTCCTTTCCTGCTGCTTCAAAACATCTTCTTTTTTTTGCACACTACTATTTATTATTTAAAGCAGTACCTGTATTATTCAACTTGGTGAGCATTTTGGGGATATGGTTTCTATGAAAGAGGCTGTGCAGCATCACTGTGCTGAACTGTGAAGCAACAACACCGAGGGGCCTCCTTTCTCTATTGGAACAGCTTTCTACTGCTAAACTGTTCACAGGTTTCGAAAGACCACCTATAGTGATCCTCATTTTTTTTTTTTTTAAGTTCATAAACATATGCATACATGTATACATATGTGTCCGTGCGTATATTTCCACGTGTCTATGGTATGTGTCAGGAGGATGTGATAACCTGACAGATAATCTGCAGAGCCTTTGCTAGGCTGCAGTTTTCTGCACCCTGTGCTGTTTAGCATGTGTCCGTGGCTGCTCCACTGGCACACCAGACTATTTCCCAAAGAGCTTTTGTCTGTAGCACTCTCTCTGAACTCAGTCATGGCTTTTCTTCCCCCCACACCCAAACTGACCTTCCTTCTGTGGATTAAGCTCCACATGTGATATCATGCACGTCCAAAGGATGAAACAAACTGGTTAACCATTTAATGAATCCTGACTCCCTCCTCCAGCTCAAAAGACATTTGTTTCTCTTTATTTGGGTGGATACTATCTCTGTTATTTCTACTTGCTGACTGTTCTTTCTGCTGATCCACCACGGGACTATTTAGTGGCTTCAGCTGAATTTTTGGTTTCAGGGATTGAGGGCTGTTGTGTGATTTGTTTATTTTATATCTGTGATTTGTTAGTCTTTCTTTGACTTCTCCCTATGCCTTTCCTCTTCCTCTCGTTCAGCTCTAGGTTTGCAGAGCCTTAGGCTACGCATGCTCTGCAGATCTGCTTTAGTTCCCTGTCAATTACTCCTCCTTGTTTACGGTAACAGTTTATATCACATTTTATTACTGTGGCTCATGTGCTTTTCACATCATTGCTTTCAAAACACTGAACTTATTCTGGAATGCGCCTGGTTTTTAGTCTAGCTTCTCACTGTTTCCTAAACCCAGGGGGATTTTGTTGTTGGGTTTGCATCTTTTTTTGCTGGCTGCAGCTGTGTCTGTGTTCCAGTATTATTGCTTAAGTTTCTGTGGAAAACATGGAAAATATTTTCCTTCTCTTCTCTGACTTCTAAGCCTTTTAGACATCTCTGCCACTACTTTCTCTCCCTTCTGAGCCTTAAGTGCTGTGCTCCCTTGCTGGCCATTGTGTTGAACGCAAAGATGAAATGACTGGGGTGTGTGAAAGCGCTCGCTAACACTTAAATATTATCTCCTCCTGCAGGATATCAGTTAACCCTGCATCTCCACTGCCCTTTACAACCACCTTATTTCCATTCTGAGAGAGCTCAGCGCTGGCAGCAGCATGGGATTAATATCTCAGCTACTGCTGCGTACAGGTAGAGAGCCAGCTTCCTCTCCCATTGTGTCACCCAAGTGTCTCACACTTGACCACCTGTATCATGGCATGATTAAGGGCAGAGCTGAGCTGTTTATCCCTCCTGGAGTTCCTCTAAGTCAGTATCCACTTCTGTCAGAGCCCGGTTTCACCTATGAAGCTGAATTTTCTAGAGGGCACATGTGATAATTTTAGAGCAGCTCCTGCTACCCCCTTACCAGAACGGAATGAAGCTCATGTTTCTGATAGGCACTTTCGAAAAAAAAACACCTCTGCAGCTGATCTGAAGAGGGAATGGGAGCAATGTACTCTGGTTATAATTTAATCAGGATTTAAGACTTCTCCAGATGCTTATATTTCTGCCAACTCCAAATGATACAAAAGCACGCGTGAGGTCTCAAGACACAAGATTTTCTTTAAAAGCCATTACATTTAAGAATATATCTGTTGAATGCTTATTCTCCCTCTGCATTCTGGGCTTGGAAGTATATTTAATAGAACCTTCCTTTTTCTTTAAGAAAGCAAGCTTTTACCTCAGATGCTGGAGCATGGAAGACATGAACTGCCCAGAGGTTATAGCTCAGGAGCAGCTCAGTGCTCCGTGATTTTGTCAAAATTGTATTTCTCTATTCCAGGGTTAAGGGTCTTGGGAAAAGGAGAGAGAGAAAAGGATAGGCCTGGATAGAAGAAGTATTTGATGACTGAGCACAGTGGTTGTGAATGGTGCCACATCCAGCTGGTGTTCAGTGATCATTGGTGTTCCCCAGGGATCCGTACTTGGTCCAGTTCTATTCAACATGTTTTTTGATGAGCCGGATGAGGAGATTGAGCCTACTGTTAGTAAATTCGCAGATGACACCAAGTTGGGGAGTAGTGTCGATCTGCTGGAGGGTAGGAAGACACTTCACAGAGATGTGGACAGGCTAGGTCAACGGGCTGAGGCCAATGGTATGAGGTTTAATGAGGCCAAGTGCAGAGTCCTACACTTTGGCCATGATAACCCCATGTACCGCTCCAGACTGGGGGATGATTGGCTGGAGAGCGGCCCGGCAGAGAGGGACCTGGCAGTGCTGGTTGGCAGCGGCTGAACATGAGCCAGCTGTGCCCAGGGGGCACGGAAGGCCAATGGCATCTTGGCCTGTATCAGGAATAGTGTGGCCAGCAGGACTAGGGATGTAATTCTGCCCCTGTACTCGGCACTGGTGAGGCCTCACCTCGAGCACTGGGTGCAGTTCTGGGGCCCTCACTTCAAGAAGGACATTGAGGTGCTGGAGCGGGTCCAGAGGAGAGCGACCAGACTGGGGAAGGGACTGGAGACAAAATTTTATGAGGAGAGGCTGAGGGAGCTGGGGCTGTTCAGCCTGGAGGAGAGGAGGCTCAGGGGGGACCTCACCACTCTCTACAACTTCCTGAAGGGAAGTTGTAATTAGGTGAGGCCTGGGCCCTTCAACCAGGCAACTAGTGGCAGGACGAGAGGGCATGGCTGGATATTAGGAAGAACTTCCTCACAGAATGGGTAATAAAACACTGGAATGGGCTGCCCAGGGAGGGGGTGGAGTCGCCATCCCTGGAGGTGTTTAAGGAAAGACTGGATGTGGCACTTAGTGGCATGGTCTACTTAAAGTGGTGGTGTTAGGTCATAGGCTGGACTTGATGATCTCAGCACAACAGGAGGCTAACAGATGTTATTAGACGTTATGTCACAGATGTTATCTGTGATAGCAGCTGATAGAGACAGACCAGAACAATCCAAGTTTCCCACCTTAACTGCATAAGGCAACTGTTGTGTAGCCTCTCCTGCTGTATAACTCCACTGAAAGCATGATACTGGCCTGTGACTTGGGTTGGAGGGGTTTCTAGCTCTTCACTGGATGTCGCAGTTGTCCTACAGAGCTGAGAAAGCCAACTCCAGAGGGCTTCTGTATGATATATGCCAGTGTGCACAGCCTCCCCACCCCCTCTCCCCAGGGAGGTCTTATGGATTTCAATCACAGCTCGCACCTCTCAATGAACTTGGGACAATCCTACAGCCTTCCTTTCCCTCAGTTTGCCTTTTCTAAGAGATAGTAATCATGATATTTTCTTATTACAGAGGAGCTGTTGGTAACCCATTAGTTCCTGTTAATGAAGCAGTTGGAGGCCCTTCAGTTACTACAGAAAAGACATGCAGAATGTTTTGGTTTATTGCAGTTGTATGAAGATTGAACAACTTAACTACTTGCCAGTGAAAAGAATACCTTTAGAAAGCCTTACCTAATAGCAGCTAGGCAGCAACAAGGCAAATTACAAAACAATCCAGGAAGCAACCATTTCAAGATGAAGACACAGAAAACTGGAATATAGACAATTACTCAATGTAGCACAACAAAATGTAAGCTGGGTAAACAGCTGAGTAATCACAGCTGGTGGTGATTACTTGTGATCATTCCTGAAAGGGATGTGAGACCCTAAATGTTACCTGTTGGAAAAGAGTACAAAACAACTTTTCCTTTCAAGAAAAGAGATGACTCCCTCTCTATACAGGCAATTAGACAGGGAATTAGAACATGAAGAACACTACATCAATAGCTAACAAATAGGTAGAGGAATTAATAAAGTTGTTGTGTAAGCAGCTGCAGCAAAATAAGGTGATAAATAGCAGGCAACTGGGGCTTATAATGCATCTGGCAGGCCAACTTAATTATATTCTTTGACGGGATAACAAGCCTAATGGACAAAAAATACTCCACAGTAGCTTTTTGTATAGTTCCCTGAGATGTCCTTATATGTGGATTACTGAAATCTGAATGGTACTACTCAAACTCCAGCTCTTCCAGTGTGTGCCAAATGCAGGGAAGTGTGTCATGCCGTGCAGTGTTTTGCAGCCAACACACAGTCATTTTAAACTACACAACTGTTTTAAGGACGTTTTCTCAACCTACAAATCTATGAAAGCCACTGAATGAAAAGCGGATTACACCATATCCTCTTTCATAAGAAGGATTTGAATCTTAAACTTCAATATTCCAGAGGGGCTCAAAACCACAGCTCTGCAGATGTTTTGCTAATAGAGCAGCCAGTAGAGGTGATTCACATAATCTTGGTTTATTTTGCCATCAGACGGTAGTTGGCAGTTTGTCAGAGGTGGAAAAATTGTTGGAGCTGTGACCAGACACTCTCTTCCAAATTCATCAAGAAGGTGAATATGCCCAAAGGTGCATACTGCTCGTTGCTGTCCATGATGACACTTCCCTGTGTGATCTCTCATGCTGGGAGGTGGAACTATTCATACACCCTTATTGTTTCAGCCTGCACAGGAGGAGATTTTTTCCTGGCCTTCTTTATTTTCAGGCAACCAGTAAGGGTACTAGGAGAAGCATGGGATGGTGTAAATCTCAGTAATGCAGTGACATGTCAGATGCTCTGTGAAGAGGTTACGGAGCTCTGTTTGAGACACTAGCCATGGCCAGTATGCTGGCATTCATACAGTCAAAGGTATCTGTTCCTTGTGCCTTATTCTTGGCTCTATGAAAAACATGATATCCAGTGGTCAAAACCTGCATATCTAGCACAAGGACTTTTGTTAGCATCACTGCTAGGAGCTAAAAACATCAGCCAAGTATGGTATGGATGATATGGATCAAGTCTGCTAACACAGAGGTACCAGAAAATTCCTGCACCTCACTGTCTTGCTGCTGAAGGACAAAAAGGCATCTTCTAAGGAGAGGTCACACACAAACACAGTTTGGTCCATTTCTCCTGAGAAGGTGTGGAGCAAGTGTTTGAACTCTGTCTCCTACTGTTTTCTGCTCCCAGTTGCACCCCATATGAATGTACTCTGTGAGTCCTCTCTTATCTTTAGGTTGAATGGCAAGGAAATAAGCTATTTTTTGAGGAGATGACAGCAGGGTGTCCACGATAGTAATTTCAAGTGTGGTGCAAAACTGGTGATATGCCTGCCATGTACAAATCTGGTGAAAAATAGCCAAACACACACGATAAGTATTAGAGGTGGAGGATTAAGCAAGGAGGTCTCCTGTCATGCCCAAGCATCTCCTCTTAGCTTAAGAAGAGACAACACAGAGCCTAACCATACCTACAGGATAGAAAGATGGAAGCATGTACACAACTCTGGAGGGCAAGAATACACAAACCAGGAACCATAGGAATGAGCTGAAATCAATAAATTGAAGTTAAACCCCAATAAATATAAGGGAAAGGATGAATCGCAGAAAGGAGTCGTGGGGTTGATGAGAACATAGTCAAGGGGGAATTGCTAGATGTGGCTGTCTCAAATGCACAAAATGCTATATGAAATGGATATTGGGATTAATAGGTGTCATGACTTTAAGCAACTAACATCGCTGGAGAGTATCAAAGCATGTTTTGGTCAGCACAATTCAAAAAAATACCTAAGCCAAATAGCGAGAAATGAAATAATACAAGAATCATCGAATCTGGGCCCATTTTGTTTGTCAAAAATCCCACAATCACTCAGTGTAAGGTTTTCGAAATGCTGCTACTGTATGTACTCTTGTACTCCTACAAGGAAGCTTAGAGAAATAGAACCTTAGTTCCCTTCATGAGGAAGAACTGAATCGGCCATTTCTAATTAGCCACATTTGCAGGAATTACAGTTTGTTTACTCGAGCCTTCACATGCCATGTTCTTCCGCTTTACTTATGAACGGAACAACCCCTAACTAATACTAGGTTATTGTTCTCTGACTGTGACCATTGAAAAGAACAAGGAACATGCTTATAGGCTTTAGGGAGGGTGAACTGCAGATATGCAGTAGCTTTCTGGACTGGGGACAGGGATGCAAAGGGAAGAGAGCTCTGCCTACAAGTCTCTAAATCACTGCCAGGAAGCCCACGCTTTTCAGGTTCAGACCAGGCCCTGGAACACTCCCCGCACCTCCCCAAAACTGCCCCTGGTGATGATGAGGTGACTCCACAGCAAAAACCAACTCGGACCATTGTAAAGGTGTACAGGTGACATGCGTGATACCTGACTGAAGCAGCACTAAGAGATGTGAGTTCAACTTTTTTAGACAGGTGTTACCAAACTCCGAAGGAAGGCAGACCAAACCAAAAGTGACAAGCCACACCAGATTGCACAGATTTATCTGATTTGGAGAAGGCAGAGAAAAGTCTACATGCCTCTGACTCCCATAACTGTGAGTAAGCAGCAACAACTGTCCTTGTTATTCCATTTATATAACAGTAGCTGTTATCTGATGTTGAGATATCCACTCTAGTTTTAGACTAGTGTGGCAGCGAGCACAGGCTACCACCTCGCCAAGAAACAGAATGTGATGGCAGAGGTAGGAAAATAAATTAAAGGACAAATACATTAAAGTGAGACAACAGGTAATGACAGACACTGTAAATGTGACGGTGAAGTTTTCGTCTTTAATTATTTTAAAATTAGCCTGTTACATGGGCTGTTGCAGAATAACCTTCTGAACACAAGCTAAACACAAAATTCTGGCTTCTCATCCTGAAACAGATCTAACAGTAACAGCCCAAAGCAAAGTTGACTCTGGAAACAAATTATAATTCCACTCTGGTTAATTTCAGCTCTTGGGTACTTGCTAATTCTTACATTAATGGTAGTTACTGTAGAAATGCCCAGTTGCCATAGCTACATCTACACTGCTACAGGCCATCCACTCTAAGAGATGCTTGCCTTGATTTCCAAGCCAAGTCGTGAAGTGGAGCAGTCACTCTGGTCAGGGCTAGTCCCCTCTAGAGAATGGCTGTGTGCTCTCTGCCTTGTGCTTCCTCTGGGCATCCTCTGAGCTTCCCATAGAGCCCTCATGGCAGTGACACCCAATTCCTTTTGGTGTTTCTTTCTCAGTTCAATGTGACTTTAAAACAGAAGACGTGTGCTGCAGCCCCACCTGTTTTTAAGTGGGTACATGTCATAAAGGTTGGTGGAGGTATTTAATTCTCCAGTCCCAGCTTTGTTGGCCTAGATAGTGACTCACCTCACATGTTTCGGATCAGCTTCTTTTGAAGAGAGGAGGTGTGATACAGGTCCCACAGCTGTGCAGAAGATGAGAGTCTTATGCTTGCAAGACAGGACTTAATTACTAAGTGCAAATTGTTATTTGGTGTTAAAGTGCTGGGAGAAGATAAATGAAAGCAGAGGAAATATTCAGTAACTGCTGAAAAGGACCTATAACACCCAGACAGAAGGAGATATCTCATTAATTACTTGCTTTTGTCCCCTTTGGGCTCAGAAGACAGCAGCAATAGAATTACTTTTGTTTGCAGCTGTGGGTTCTGGTTTGACTGAGATATGTTTCCTCTTTATACCTTAATGTTTTTTGATATGTTTCTTTTTGGTGTGGAAATTGATTGCTTACAATTTACCTAGAGCCTGTACTTCGATCCACGTGTCAATCATTCTTGCTTCACAGTGTCTCAAAGACAGCAGGAGAAATAAGGACTACTAAGAACAGATCAATCCTTCCAGCATAGACTGAGCCATTCAGGACTACAGCTGTTAAATGCCAGCACAAGTAGGTATGTGATTTTCAGCATTTGAATTCTACCCAAAAAAGTACACTGAAGGAGCAGTAGTTGTCATTGGACTGAATTCAGAAAAAATCTCTCCTCCTAGAGACCAGCTTTGTCTTTCTGTTTCACTTGTCCAATACTTTCTACTGCAAATCTTGAAGAAACCTCAGAGAAAAATAATTGAAATTAGTGAGTGACTAAGTTACTAAGAAGTAGTAAATTAAAGCAGTATATTTTCTACAGACAAAGCACAGCTACTTCAGACTGGCAAGGGGCCCTGACTTGTGATATTATCTCCTAACCCCAGTCAAAATGCATGACTAGAGCTGTCAAGTCCTGCCTTATGAGAGCAGGACAGTGCTGAAGTTTCAGCTTAGGTCTGAGTTTCCTGAAATCTGAAAGATACTATTGGCCTCAGGACTTGTTTCAGAACTGCTCCTTGTTAAATGAAGTTTATTACTCTCTTAAAAATAGCTTAGCGCTAAGAATCCTCCACACCTATACCTGTTTGCCAGGGAGGGAGGGAAGGTTGGGAGCGAGCATCAGCAATTGCAGCCACTCTTGAACTAGGGCTGCTGTGCCGTCCTTCTTGCTCCTTCCCACCTTGTCTCCAAAAATAATGGAACATGTGACAGAGCATTTGGCCACCTCTCCGTAATGCTTTGTCACCACTACCCATGATCTTGACAGTTTATATTTATCCAGGGAGAGTGGAGGCGAAACAAACAAACAAAAAACCCAAACCAAACCAAACCAAACCAAAAACCCAGAAGGAAAGATGGAGGAGTGGATGAGAAACTAACAGTTTCTAAAGCTGTAAAACTTGGCATACTTTGGCTTTATAGCATCATGGTAGATGACTGCACAATGAAGAGCTGGCTTCTGTTGTTAGCAATACCATCAGCCATTTCCCATCCAGCTGTGAGAGATTTTTTTGTTAATACACATCACGATTTTAATAGCATGTGCGTAGGTGGTGAAGAATTGGATTTTTTTTAAACTTTATAATCAAGGTGAGAGGAGGCAGGCACAGTACATGAGAGAAACATGCAGTGTCAGAATACTCTCATCTATTATCCCCCAGGTCACACCAGCAGATCCTTCCCACCTCCCACCTACTGGCTGGTCTTAAGGTTGAAAGCCGTACCCTGCTCTGAGTGCCTTGATTTTTTCTTATTCATTAATTGTAAAAATTGAGCTAAAGGTGGAGAAGAAGTACTGCTTGAGTGTATCTGTTCATCTCAGAGGTTAAAAGCGGTTGCTCACATTTTGTATCCAAAAAATGTCTACATGGAGACCTCTATGTAAACTCTGCCCATGCAAGGGAATCCAAACAGTGTTTGCTTAGTACAAGATGAAGAGGAAAGTGCAAAAAAGCAAAACCCATTGAAGACAAGGCAGTTAGTACTTTTACTGTTAATACATGCAAACGCAATAGAAAAATGGAGCTTTGTGCTCTGGTAACTTGGGTTTAAAGCACAGCCTGCTTCATCTTCACAAGAATGCTTTTACCCTAATGCCAGGGAGACCAATTCCAGCACTGCTTTTTGTTGCACTTTGCCCAGTAGCTGCTGAAAGAGGCTACCTCCCATGTCCCAGCCGTGCACTCCCATGACTTTTCTTGCATTAGCTCTAAGCTCTAGAGGTGTAGGTTGTGCTGAGTGAACAAGCTGATCTGTAAGGAAACTGACGCAGCCAAAAACCAAACAGCCTTAGCATGTTGAACTGACTTGCGATCTTATAAGATCTAATACAAGGGATGGAACACAAGGCAAGAGCGAGACAGCTAGTGTAATATCAGGTTAAGTCAGGCCAGGACTGCCCTGTAAGCATCAACACGAAGCCCAAGTGGTCATACATGACTCAATTTAGAGACACTCAGAGCCATAGTCTTGGGGTTTTTTTTTACCTTTATAAAGTAAGGGAAGATTGATTGAAAACTCCAAAGGCTGGCCTAGTGCCACTCCCATAAAGAATATAAACCCAGCCCTATGCTAAGTTTGCTGGCCCACGGATGTGATAGGGATGCCCCTGTGCACAGACAGAGAGCCCCTCATCCTGCTGACGGTCTGCTGAGTGTCTTCAAATACAGCACGGCACACGCTGTCTCCAAGGATGGCACGGCATCGTGGTTTCTGTGCTTCCACGTCAGCCACATTTGGTTAGGATGACATAAACTTCCTAACTCCTCCAATGCAGCCCTTATGTCTGAAATGTTTTGTGGTGGTTCCATAGCCTTGGCCCTAAAACTCTTTTTCCCTCTGCAGGGTCCCTGGGGGTAATTTCATCCACAAACACAGATTCAACAGCTGTCACTAAACTGACACACACAGTACTGACTGGTGTCAGTCTCCTGTCCAGATTAACATCTCAGCTTTTGTCTGACATAATTTGGGGGCTAGCTAGCTGTCAAATCAAATTCAGTATGGCCAAAACAAACTGATGGTTTTGTTTTTCCTGCTCCTTCCCACTTTTCTGTTGTTCTTTCTTCTTCTCTATTAGTGTCTCTCCCCAAAAATGTTGAAAACCTATGCCCTCCTCTTCATATCACTATCTATTTTGCACCAGCTTTCTCCCAGGTCTCTCACCCCATCTCCGTTTAAATCTTACTGGCTCCCATTATATATTATTCTAAAATCCAGACTGTCCTTTTGTTGACCCAACTATATCTCTCATACTATCAATTTATCAGGTCCTGCTTCTAATAAGGCAGTGAGAACAGAGATCTTACTGCATTATTATCACGCTAGTATCTTTCTATTTACCAGCCAGAGCAGGTTGCACAGCAAAAGAAGAAAGTGAGGTCAAAACAAGATGTTTGAAAAAGCATTTGTGGTGCAGCCATAAAACAAGCACAAGAGCCTCTTGCTTCATAAATTCTGTATCTGTGAGTTACATCAGGCAAAGATTGAGACTGAGTATGGTTTTATACTTTATGTTGTCAAAGCTTGTTTAAAATTAATACAAGTAATATTTTTAGCTCAGCATGACAGCAAAAGGTTGTAAACATGGTGATTTGCACTCGAAAGTGATTTTAATGTAGTATCAGAAAGATTGTGACATAGGGCCTTACCTATCTTCCAGGTTTTTATGTCTAATTGTTCCTAGAAGTTTGAAGAACTTCAAAAGCAAGTTGAGGTCAGCTTAATTCAGCTACCTCTCCTGAGGTAAAAGAACATCTGAATAAATATAATGACGCCTCTCTTCCAGAAATTATTTTGTGAGGTAGGATTCTCCCAGAGCTCAGTAAACAGTCTTAGGGGATTTTCTTACTGGATGAGTCTAGTATGGAGGCTGTGTGAGCAAATGCCTTAGATGAAGCTAGAACAGAATAGCTGCTTAAGTAGATTAATGACTGGATTCCTTTAAAGCTACTTATGGGAAAGGTGATCTCTTATGTGTGAGCCAAAGACAATTCATTAAAATGGGTCAATTAGCCTGTCAAATACAACATGTATCCAGGGTTCAAGCTTTTATGTATTCACACCAGAAATTGTAAAATAAAGGGAGGGAGAAGACCTACTTGAATCATACAGAGAAGATGAACAATATGAGTTGGTGAAGAGGTTAGAACACTGTCTTCAGCTTCCAGGAGTCACACACTCATTAACAGGTAAATGCTGACCTGTTGAGTCCCATCATGGGTATACATCACAGCAACCATCTGCATCTGCAGTGTCCTTTAGTGTAACATAATCAGAAGAAACGACAGAGACAGAAAAATGTGCAACCTAACACTGGAACAAAACCATTTATTGACTGGAGGAGTCAAATCCCAACTATGTGAGCAAAGAGGAAACTGAAAGGACCTTGAGTCTTTTTTTCTTCTAAATAAACATAGTGGCATCAGTAGCATCAGAATAGAAAAACCTTATAATGTTGGGGGGTTTGTCCTACA
The DNA here is from genome assembly GCA_013389965.1 of Todus mexicanus. Taxonomy (NCBI): domain Eukaryota; kingdom Metazoa; phylum Chordata; class Aves; order Coraciiformes; family Todidae; genus Todus; species Todus mexicanus. The sequence goes on from WEIS01092671.1 coordinate 15,717, forward strand.
GATGCAGCACAGACTGCATTTTAGTACAAATGTCTGGAAAGAAAACATGAACCCACCCTGACAGAATCAGTTTTGATGAGCCTAAACTAAATGCAGTGATCAAAATACTAAGTCAGACAGTTATGTGATGTATTTTAAAGAATAGACTGATGAGAACTAGAAACCTTCTTTGTTCTATCAGTCACGCAAAATGTATTTCCTTCCCAGTGTGTCTAGAATCTGCACAAGCACCAATGTATGTAAATTCAGAGATGAAAGCAATCATTCATACTGGTAGGAAAGCATAATGCATTTCTAGTATGGATGCCAATCATCTTCCATAGGTTGTACTGCTGAGCAATGAATAGGAAGTGTACGTGCACCTGATCAAAACGGAACATTTCAGAAGGCACACAATCTGTAAAATGCCTGGGGATCTTGATGTTTAAAATGAGTGAGAATTTTGGAGTTACAGTTTGTCTGTAAGCACACGGTGGGATGCTGTGTTCATATTAGCCAAGAATGGGAAGTTTAGACACACCTCCCTCTGATTTTTGAAGAAATGCTGGGCTCATAAAGAAAAGGTCAGAATCCATACTGTCTGGGGGACAAGAGGAAGGAGCCTTTGATCAATCATCCAAACTCCTACAGTCCAGGCATCGGTATGCAATCTTAAATGCCAAATAAATTAGTACTTGTATTTGTTATACCTTCAAATCTGCCAACAGGTGAAACAAATGACTAAAATAGGTGACAAATGACTGACTGGAAGGGAGTGTATTTAGGTTTGAATGCATGTTATTCAGTAACTGTCAGATTCTTAATGTTATCCTTTAGAACAGGATTTATAGTTTGATTTACTTTACAAAAATGAGAAAATAATTATCAAAAATACAGAAATCTGAATTCCATTAGGAAGAAACTATCAAAATGCTCCATATGGTTTATCCATTTCAACACTTTCCTAACACTGGAGCCAAAGATTAAATGTGCTCTTCCTTTTGAGTAGAGATGAGCATGATGCGACATACGTGAGTGGGCTATGCAATCATTTGCTAGTCACGTAGTAGAATACAATAGATTTTTAAATTCTTTTCCTGAATTTGGGCAAAAAACCATGGGTTTATGACACAGATGGGATAAGCAAGCACTTCAGTTTGGTGTATGCCACCTAGAAGACAATGGATCTGCCTGAGGGGGACTTGAATTTGCAGTGTGGGAGCATGGTCTCTGTCAGGTATTTCAGAAAATTCCTCCTGTAGCTTCTTGCGAAACTCATTTGATTCAATGGTAATCACACAAACTTTGAGACATAGGACAGCTGCATTGAATTCTCCACTGGCAAAGGCACCAAATCAGCCAAGGTTAGGAAAGACCCTCACTGAGAGTCTGGCCAACATTAAGCTCTCCTGTAAACACAGACTTGCTAACACACTAACTGTAATCCCTCAGCCCAACCAAGCGGCCACAGCTCCTGCTCAAGTTTGAGAACCTGAATCACATCACCTTCAGAGGTGGACTTTGGTGGCCACCTTGTCCGTTTCCTGCCAAAAGCATGTGAGTTCCCCTGTGCTTCAGTTTCACAGGATAACTGCATCTCCCAGGAGCTGTGCCACAGCCCTCTGCTTATGCTTTCTGGGCTCTGCTTCTCCCTTCTGTTACTCAGATTCAAGAAGCCCTTGTGCTCCTCCCTAAATGTCTGTTTAAACAAACCCTTTCTCATATTCAGATTCAGTCCTCCAGCAGAACCAACAGGCCACATTTCCCTCAATCGTGTGGTCAAGGGATACATGGTATATACGATAGGCTGGTCAGACATTAGGGGAACAGAAACGACATCACTACCATAAGCCGGTGAGGTGAAGGGAACAGGTATCCTTTCCTACAGCAGAATAAAAAGCCTTCATCAGTAAGAAGAAATGGGAACAGACACCAATGTGATGAGACAAGGAATCAGGGTATCCTGGCTCTTCCTTCATTTATGTCTGGAAGATAAATTCTCCGGTCATCTTTTGCTTGCTGTGCCTTATTGTGGAGTGCAGTGGAACAGGAAGCCTGGAACAACTGAGTGGCGGACTGTGCCTCAAAATGTAAGAAACTCAAGTTCTCTGTTATTTTTTTTAAGTGAAAGAAGGGAACCTGGAGTTGAACAGATCTGAGTCACTGACAAATTCTTTATAAAGGACAGGATTGAAGGTCAGTGACAGATATTTTGGACTAGCCTGAGTCAATGAGAAGACTGAATGAGCATGTCAGGTTTAGAAGATGGTTCTAGTACAAATAAAGTGCAAGCAACATTTTAAAAAAAAATGTATTCTCAAAGCAAACATTTCCCAGTTTAATTTACATCTAGACATTTATTACAATATACTTCCGAATACTTTAACACTGTTTTGAGCTTCTGAGCTGAAAACCAAACTAGTCCTGTCACTGTCAAGGTTTAGTGTCAGGGCCATTCACTAGACCTATAACAGATGATCTCTGGTAACCCCTCTCCCTCACCAAAGGGGAAAAGAAAGGGAATAAGGGAGAGACACTTATTGATTAGAAAACTAGAACAGCTTTAATAAAAACGAGAATAATAATAATAAAATGAAATATATACAGATATATGGCAGATGGGAACTGGAGCTGGGTTCTGGAACTGGATTCAGGAACACAGATATTGGGATTGAAGACACAATGGACAGAGTCCTCCTCAGATGCCAGCCATTGAAGAAGAGCTTGACTCTCATGATCCTTCATCCTTTATACTGAATATGATGTATATGGGATGGAATCCCTCGCTGGTCAGTTTAGGGTGACCTGTCCTGGCCACTCCTTCCCGCAGGTGCAGCCTTTTACTTTCTGCACCCCCCAACGTGGTTCACAACATCTAGCACTGACCTTGGTCTGCACACACCAACCCTTGGTACTAGCCTTAAACAGCAAGTGTTATCACTGCGAGAAGCGGGCACTGTCTGCAAAAACATGACGTTAACTTTAGAAAGTGCAGTGAGTTCGAAGAGACTAAGCTGAAAAGTAAAATCACTGAACAGAATTAGTTCTGTTCCAGCTCAAAACAGGACAGTCAACCTAAATAAAACATACTGATTATACACTGAAGAGTTAAGCTCAACTCCGGCCTGAGGTGGATAGTGGGCATTCTCATTTTCTTCAGCACTGGAAGCAATGGCCGTTTATAGGATTACACGCAGCACACGAATTGCAGAGGGACAGGCTTTATGTTCAGCATTGTGTTGCAGATCAACACTGCACTAACTTCTCAGCTGGAAAAGCACTCTGCAAATATCCACTACCTGAATGATGCGGATGGAACAGCAAGGATTCAAAGCCCCTGAGACAACTCAATCCAATCCAATCCAGGCACTACATACCCAATTCCTATTTGATATATCATATTGGCATAAAGAAAATCCATGACTGAGAGACAGAACAAGGGCTGAGGGATAATACAGCTGTCATTCCTGGCATGAAGAAACATTTTCTTAACTCCTAGGTCTGATTGGATTTTCACTGCTAACATTTCTGCCAGACTTCCTTTCAATGAAGCGTCGGGACTGGGACGGAATATTTCACAGGATATGTGCAGAGGAGACAGAATGGTCCGATCTGCCTTCGATTTGTTCTTAAATGAAGATTAAAGGAGAAAAAAGGCATGCTGGAGGGAGGGGGAAAGGAAGGCATAAGAGCTATTGCAGTGATGAAATTCACCCATAGGCTAGCTCAACCTGATGCAATCCTTA
>WEIS01092674.1:548-11047 GCA_013389965.1 Todus mexicanus
ACTTCGGATACTTGGGTGACGATTTTTTTAATTCTTGGAATACTGCTGCTGGTGAATGGTGGTCAACTCCTTCTGTCCTGAGGATTTCAAGAGACCAGTCTTGATCCTTTTCTTTTGAATTTTTTACTGTATAATGAAGAATTTCAGTGTTGCAAGATTAGAGAAGGAAGTTCAAGCGACCAACACTGCTCCATTTTAGCATCTGTGGAAGAGTATTTCAGTAGGGCTCCGCAACAAAAGAGATTTTGAGGCCTAGATGCAAGGTAAGGTGGGTTCAAGCACAGGCAAAGCACAGCAGGAGCACAGACTTCGTTCTTCTTAAAGACAGTGGAATGAAGAGTAGTTAGAGGATGTGAAAAGGGTCTCTTATCAGAAGCTTCTGTAGCTTAGAAAGCAGATTCCTATGACAAGATCTAGCTCAGTCTGGCTGCAGTGATGGGCTGGAAATGCAATGAACTATGTCTGTTTCCATTCCACATGGCACCAGCTATACGTATTTTGAAGTACAGAATTGTTGCTGGTCTGGGAAAGATGAAAGTTGCCAACCCCATGATGACTTACTTCTTACAGACAATTAGGAAAGAGATGGTGAAAAGAAGGTAGGAATAGGCAGATACAGCCAGAGAGTTACTGAGACTGCAAAAGAACTATTAAGAACTGTGGGCTGTGCAGCTGGCAGAGCTCAGTTCTGAAGTTTCACAAGCATTTTCCCTTCCATTGGCCAGTGTTCGAGTGAAGCCTCTGGGGATAGGAGCAGTGTTTTGGGTAGCTTTCAGCTCTGTTTTCTCTCTGGAGGCAAAGCTTGCATTTTCTAAGAACAGTTGAAAATCAAATTAGCTTTCAAGGGACTAAGGAAAATGACAAGAAAACATTAAAGTTTCTAGTCAAAGGCTGGGCTTCCACTTACAGGTGTGAGTTGTGCTTTTATCACAGTTCTCTCAACCCATTTTCCTCATACATTAGAAATCTGTGTTTGTCAGCTATTTCCTTTTCTTTCATTATTGCATATTTACAGCCTTGTTTCATTAATTCTTTTCATTCTTCCCTGCTACTGTTTACATGTACTTTTTGATAACAAAATGCCTCTTAGGATTCCTCTTGGATGCTCCCTCCTCTTTATGCCCGTTGGTTTTCACCTAACAGAGCTGTTTCAGGACTTGTGTATTAGTCTCTTGTGAAACGAGGTGCAACTTCCAACAGAGGTGAGGTGCTGAGCTGTGATTTCTCAAAACACTGCCTATGTACTTGACACTCAGCTGCTGATTTTACTCTCAATTCTCAGAGCTGAAGCTTCATCTTCTTCCCATCCTGTCCATGGGAGTCATGGCATCATCTTCACAGTATTCGGAAATGATTCTGAACAGTCCTGGTTCCTTTCTCTCAGATTTTATTGAAGTAATTTGTCATTTCTTTCATAGTTGTGATGGTATTAAGCATGTTCTTGTCCTGATTTGAGTTAGAACAGAACTAATTCCCTTCACTGATTTAACTTTTCAGCTAATTCTCTTCTAAATAACCACACATTCTGAAGTTAATGGCTTATTTTCACAGAGAGCATCTGCTTCTGGCAGTGATATGCTCAATGTAACTATAAAGTTACTACCAAGGATCGGTGTGCGGGAAGGCTCCTGCTTATACGTGCTCCTGTGCACACCAAGATCACTGCTAAATCTTGTACCACATTGGCAGTGCAGAATGTAAGAGATTGCACCCACAGGGAGGAGAGGACAGGGCATGTGACCCTAAACTGACCGACAAGGTATTCCAAACCACCTATATCATATTCAGTATAAAGCTGAGGGATCATGAGGGTCAAGCCCTTCCTTCAGTAGCTGGTATCCAAGGAAGACTCTGTCCATTCTGCATTCAATCCCAATCTGTGTATTCTTGAATCCACTTCCAGAATGCTGTTCCTACATCTGGTTCCCATCAACCGCTGAGTCCAGTATGGGACTTCCCCAGTGCCTCCTTCACAACATCAGTGGTGGCAGTGACTAAATTGCCATGCTGGGGAAGGAAGTGTTTAGGTTCAATACTGGTTTTGTATATGTTTATATATATTCCATTTTATTGTTATTATTTTCATTAATGCTGGTTTATTTTTCTAATCCATAAGTCTCTCTCCCTTATTCCCTTTCTCTTCCCCTTTGGGAAGGGAGAGGAGTTAATTGAGAGTCAGTCATCTAGTGGATAGCCCTAACCCTATAACCTTGACAGTTCTACATGTCTCTCGTGGTTGAATTCCTTCTTGATGAGTTCTTATTTTTTCAGCTGTGTAATTATGCTTACTTTGTATTTCTAAGTACAGGTGTTAGTGTTAAGCTGTTCTGGATCTGAGGCTACAGTTGATCTGTTGAGGACCTCTTCTCAAATGCTTGTTTACCTGTTTTCTACCTTAAAGCTGCAGCTGTAATATAGTAACTATTCTTTCCATATTCATTTTTCATAAACCAAATTTATTATTTGAAATCTTGAACTTGTGTTTAGAAAACCCACAAAGATAGAAGTACTTGAAGTATCATGCTAGTGATGGCATTGCTCACTTTCAGCTAACGCAGTCTATGTACAACACAAGTTGGTCAGCAGCAGTAGTGCTGGTTCTTAGAAAAACGAGCAGAGGCTGTTCATGGATGTGCACATAAATGTGGTCATACTGTCTGCAGTCTAAATATATTTGTTCTCTGGTGCCTGACAGAGGTGGCAAGAGAAAGTAGGTCATGAGTAATTGCCCAAGAATAGGAGGGTCTTTTCTGTTTCTCCTGTAGCTGGCAACTATATCATTGCTTCATTATTGCATGCCTTCATTTTCATTATTTCCCAATTGCTGCTTTCCTGGGCCTTCTCTCTCTTCTAGGAGCAACTTGGGACCAATGACCCCATCTTTTTCTTTTGTTTGCTCTACCTTCCTCCCTGCTGTGTGTGCCGCCAGTCCAGAAAGAATGAGCTCTCTCAACCATAAAAGCATCTGGACCCATAGTACAGGCTCTGACTTTTGCTCTGGGTTCCAAAAAAAACCATACAGCTCTTACAGTTGCAGGAGCCAAGGTCAAGTTTCCCCTTGTTTCCCCCTTTTTTCTTTCCAATGTGGCTCCTAAAAAGCACACATCTGTTAGACCCATAGAGACATTCAGGATAAAAAATGAAGTGTCTAGTTGATGATTATATAGGTAGATGTCAAATAGATGAATACTGGTTTCAACACTAGTTTTTAGTTTGGATTATGCCTTTGCTCCTCAAATAGTATTTCCAAGGTGTAAATCCACGCCGATTCCAATAGGCTGCCATCTGCTTTTATGGTTTTACATTATTTCATAACATTTGAGCTATTGTTTACAGTATTTTTTTTTTCAAATATACTGTGTATTGCAATAGGAAAAAGAGTGGAGATGGGCCAGTACAGCCCAGTACACTGTGCTTGCCTTCAGCGATTTGATGATTTGTCAGGTGTTTCTTTAATGATGACAGTGTAATAGTTTTGTGTGTCAGGATCAGGCAGACGAACTGTGTTCCTTTATGACAAAACGATGGAGTGTTTGAGAGTTATATCGCTCACAGGTAGATCAGATGGGCAGCACGGTGCCAACAGTGCTAAGCCCGTATACAAAAAGCTTAAATCCGCTTTTTGTCGGCTCATGGAAATAAGGGCTTCAGTTGCCCACAATCTCCTGAACAACATCCCATTTTCAGGAATACGTTTACCGGGTCGAAACGGAAACCAACGAAACCATGGACAAAACGTTTTGCGGGGAAGGTGAGTATAACTCCCAGGAGATCAGGCAACGTCGGGAGAGTTTCCCCACACCCGGGCAGGTACCGAGAGCGGCGGCACCGCCCAGACCGAGCCTGCTGGGCACGCTCCATCCCCTCGGCTGCTGCTGGGCCCGCTCCATCCCCTTGGCGGCGGCTGCGGCCGGCCTGGAGTAGCTCCCTGCACCTCCGGCGGCGGCCCCGACGGCTGAGGCGGAGCTTGGCCTCCTGCCCGCCTCTCCCCTCCCTTTCCCCGGCAGCAGCAGCAGCAGCAGCCACCGCCGCATCGTGCACCCGGGCGCGGCGGCCACAAGCGGCTCCTGTCTCGCCGCCGGGTGCCCTCGCTGCCCGGGTCCTCCCACCGCCGTATAAAGCCTCGGGAAGGCGGCAGCTCCCTTCGCTCCAGCCATCAGCGGAGGAGGAGCGGCATCCCAGGCGCGGCGGCTCCCCAAGCCACTGTTTTTTGGTTTTAGGTTTTTTTTTTTTCCCCTGGTTTTCCACCCCCGCCCCCTTTATCCCCTCCTGCTCTCGGGGGCTGGAGGAGCGGGGAGCGGCGGCAGGCCGGTGTATGCGGGGGAGGAAGATGGCGTGGAGCGGAGCCCGGCCGCCGCGCCTCCTCCTGCCGCTGCCGGTGCTGCTGCTTCTGGCTGTGGCGCTGCCGGCGGCGGCGGAGCGGAGCCCCGGGCCCGCAGGTGAGGAGTGGGGCGGTGGGGGCGGTGGCGGAGCCCTGCGGGAGGTGTGTTTGTTTGGGCACGGCGAGGGTGGCAGCGGCGGGGATGCGGTACCGGCGCCTTTTGTGCCTCCCGGCTCTGTAACATCCGCCAGGAGGAGAAAAACCCTCCCGTCTCCTGTGCGGAGGGTGGGAACAGCCGCTTGCCCGGGGTATGCTGTTCTTTTTTTGCTTTCTCCCATCCCCCTTCTCTGCCCCGCACTTAAAAATGCCGCTGTGAGAGCCGGAGAGGGAGCGGCGGCTGCGGCGACGGGTTCCCCGGGGTGTTGTCGAGAGAAACCCCTGGGCTAAAACTGCTTTAACCCGCCGGAGTGAGTCATACCGAAATACACGCGTAACCTCCCCTTGCAAAAGAAAATATTCCTTAATGGGAAGTAAGTCTTTCGGACTTTGTCCTTTGCTTCTCCTTTTCTTCCTTTGCCCCGAGAGAAAGTGTTGCTGAATGTGTTCTTCCAGGCTTGGGAAGGAAAAGCATAGAGAGCGTCATTTGCTTCTGCCCTGAAGTGTAGCAGCCGCTGCTGAAGTTTCCTACTTCATGCAAAAGTCAGCTGGAGATTTCAGTGCCTCTTCTCGTCCTGCTGAGGCTCCTGTGCTTTCTGCTCATTGTGTTTTGTAGTCACTTTAGCTTCAGGAAGCCAGAAGATAGAACTAAATTTTAGCTTCAGCATGTACGGTAAAAGTAAGCTATAGAGGAACTTCCCTCAGAGAGAGGTGTCCAAGCACATGCACATTCAGCTATTTGTCAAAACATATTTCTCAGTCTAATTCTGTTTTAGAATGTGTACTTCTGATTTCTATTCTAAGCATACAAAGGTATTTCATCCCACTAGATAATTACCACGTGAAATCCAAAATAGTTTCACCTCTTGGCTTGTTTACTCAAGAGTGTAATCAAGTTATTTTTTAAAATCTAGCTTAATTTTATCCCTGTGTACAGAAGGAAACTCCTTTTTTTGGGAATCAAGTTTTGTCAGCAAGTTAAAATTTTGATAGGAAAACTGCTGACTTGGGCGATAACTAGTGTAAAATAAAACAAAATCAAACAGAAAAAGTGTTCATGAATACCAGACTCAATGAGCTTCTCATTTCCAGCTTTCTTAATGCTTCACTGCTTGTAGTTGCTGAAAGGATTTCTCTGAAGGTTGTAATGTGCACTGTAGTTCAGAGTCTGCCGGGGGACTGCGAGCGTTACCATTCAGCCTTCATTGCTCCTTGAAGGTGCAGCCTATGGGGACATGTTTTGAGGAAAAACTTGAGCTCCTGTGCCTGTCGTCAGAGCAGTGAGATTGCAAGTCAAGCTCCTTTGGAAATCTGTTATTGCAATCACAGTTGTATTTCTTCAAACGTATCTATTAAAATAACGCTCTTTTAAAACTACCTACTTGACACGTGGGATCTCAAGCTGGTATAAACTGATAGCTGGCATGATAAGGATTTTTCTTTAACCTGTTCAAAGGTGTGAAAAGTAAAGAGCACTTAGTCCAGACAGCGCTGTATGAGTCAACAAATCACAAATAGACTGCTACATCTATATAAATAGTAAAAATGCCACACAGTGCTAGAAAGCCCTGAGACTTCTATATATAGTTCTTTACACAGGAAGATCTTAATTCCTTTTAATTCAAACATAAGTAGCCTGAATTGTAGAAAGCTCTGCTGAGTTTAAACTACTCCTTGAGTAGTTCTGTGACCTCAGACACTGCCTGCTGTGTTACTTGTTATTCCAGTTTTAACCCTTAAATATTTTCCCTGACTCTCTCCTGTGTTGCTTGAGGAAGGGCGGAACTTACCGTGCCTGCAGTTCTAGAAATCTGGTTTTTAATTTCTAGTTTCTTCATAGTTTCTACAACTTGGTGTGAAGCAGCAGGTAAAGTTATCATTTTCCTGTCAGATTTAAACGTGGTCCATTAGTGTTGCTTGTTTCAGAAGTAAGCTTGTAAACAAGAGTGTCTGAAATAGACTGCCAAGCTGCATCTGTATTTCTTAAATAAGACTCTACTGCCTTACTCAGAAAGGCCTGGAAAAGTTACAGCAAGGGAACTGCCTGTAGCACAGCGGTGGTTACTTGAGCAATGAGCACTCAGCATGGCCCTGTGGCAAACCATGTTTGCAGAAATCCTTCATGTACTCCTTTGCCTCAGCTTTGTGTTTCAAGCAATCCCAGAGAAGAGCACTGTGGAGCTCTGAAATATTGAATCTTGTATGGTGATGGTACAAATGTTTCCGTGTTAAAACAGCAGCACGAAAATATTTCTGTTGCCCTGTACTTGCTCTGTGTGTGTTGCTTATCATGTAACGCAGTCCAGGATGCACGGAGAGTGAGTGGAAAAGACATTTGTCATTGTGCTAGAAGCAGACACTGCTTTTGGCAACAGGCATTAATAATGTTCCTGCCTGAAATGTTTTATTGTTCAACTGTTTGCATGGGAAATGGCTTTGCCACCTTTGAGCCTGTATCCCAGAGCTGCTGTGGGACTTGGCTCGTTGGCGCATAGCTGCACTGAGGTGTTGGGGCCGCAAGGTTGTAATGGTAGCAAATAGGAAGGTTTGGAGGTGGGCCCTGTGATTTGTTGCTGTCTGTACGTGCTCCCAAAATATGAGGGGGAGGGCGGGGGAAGGAGTGGGGTGGATTGGGAGGAGTTTTGTCACATAGAGAGCCCAGGCAGCGTGGGTGGCTTCCCAGAGCCAGCCTGGCCAGGAGGTGTGGGTAGTCCGGCAGGCTGTGGGAGCGCTTTGAGCCAGCAGGCTTTCCACCATTCCAGCATCCATCAAATGCTGGTCACAGAGCCTTCATGCAGTAATTTGACTGGCCTAGCTGTGCAAGGACTCATTTGGAGATACAGCATATACTGTTGCTGTTTCTGTTGACTTTTTTGGGTTCAGACAAAATGGGTGCTGTGAGTGACCATGAACAATTGCTAGGCCTGTTCCTCCAAGGCACCTGTGATGTGCGAACAAGGGAATTTAGTCATTAAATCGTCTTGACATATTTACTAGAAGTACTGAAAGACCCATCCTGCTTCGTGGAGGAGAGGTTGTAAGTACAGGACTCTATACCTATCTCCATCTCTCTGCTCAATTTTCTGGTTCTTGCTTCTCTGCTGATGTTACTTTTGTCCCAGCTTGTCACCACAATGTCTGAAACTGCTACATAAACCTGAGTTGGGGAAAAAAATCTCCTGTAGGTTTCTTGGGAGTTTTGTGTCCTTTTCGTGGGGTCTGTATGAAAAAGCTGCCATCTACTTCTTACAGTTGAAGGGTAAAGACAGAGTGACATACCCAAGACCTGACCCAACAGGTGACAGCATTTGGGTTACCTGTGTCCTGGAGATGCCATCATCGAGAATCCCTGGGGAGTATTTAGAAATGCACGTAGCATCAGTGTGCACCACTTCAGATGGGTAACGGTCACTCATGGAGACACCTTTAGGATCCAGCTTTGGAATAAATGGTGAATAACAAATGAAGCAGTGCGCAGTGGGGGGTGTGTATGTTTGGAAATTAGTTAAAAGTAAGCAAACAAATTAGTTAAAAGTAAGCAAACGTGGCTGTGGAGGTGCAAAGCGGAAAAATCCTTTCATCACGTATTTTTTCCTTTGAAAACACTCATCCTTGCAGTCACACAAATTTGCCAGTCCAAGTTCTTTGTAGCACCTAGTTTAGCAGCTGCACAATGCCAGTCTCTGTTGTGGAAAAAAAAATAATTAAAAAAATAGAGCGGTTTGGGTCAGTTTTTTCTTTATTTCCTTAGGTGGAAAGAATAGTTAGGCTGTGGAGGTAGACCACAGTGGAGAATGTGACATTGCTTCTCTCTGATATATGCCTCGGGTTTAGATATCTTTGACTGTAAAATACGTTATAAATTAAACCACGGAAAAGTAAAACAGTTGTCATCTTTATCATCAGTGTTTGATGCAGTAAATTGCAGTGTAAAGGTACATTGGAATGACCACCATGGTTATCTGAGTCAGTGGGGGTTTGTGTGAAACGTGTTCCTGTCAAGGATCTTAAGTAACAGATTATTTCTCAATGTTTTCTTTATGTTTGGTGGCATATTCTGGAGAGTCGTGATTTATGCCTAAGTTTCTGACTTTTTCCCTCTCTTCTGTTTACTGAAGCAAAAGTGATTCATTGTCTTCATGGAGAAATGATGTTTATCTATTGAATTAGCACAATTGCATTGTGTAATCAAAAGCAGTATCTTTCCATTTATGCAGAGCTGCTAGTCTGAAATATAAATTACTAGACACGCTGCTCAAATAAATTCTCTTGTCATGAAGAGTAAGTATGGTTGCAATAAGGGCATTTTTGTTTTCGTTTATAATGACAGCTTTTTATAGTTTTTGAGGAACCAGTTGAAATGCAAACAAGTTCGAAAGTGAAGAGTATTTTTGTTCCCTCTTAATTTAAACACAGAGCGTGGTTCTCCCTGGCACAAAACGCAACTTGACCAAACAGATCGGTAGCAGGAATGTGTCTGTATGTGTAGGAATGTTGTAGCTCTAGAGAAAAAATGACACTTAATCATCAAGGAATACGTGCTTCCAAGCACAGCCTGGCATCACAAGTGGCTTTAGGTGGTTTAATAGAAATGCTTCTGGAGTATTTCCTTAAGGTGAATTCAGTTTTTAAAATATGGCTTATACTGGTCATGAGGAGGCTAAATAGGTAAAGTCACTCTTTCATCCCAGATATCTCTTTATTTTTTTATTATTTTTTTCCCAGGAGCTAGACTTTTTTTTACAATTTGTAGGAGAAGGAAAAACAAACAAAAACCCCAAACATATGCCAAGGCCACTGAAGAAACAGAGTATATCTTTTATTTGATGATCAATCTGGCTTCTTCATGTTCTCAGTGTGTGTGCCTTTTTAATAGAATATTTTAGTGATATCAGTTTCAACCGAGCACCAAGACTGCAGAAAGTTAGGTACCTAGCAACTGTTGAAACATTTAGCTTATTGTCAAATTATACGGTTGACATATTTGATAATTCTATTGTTGCTGCCTGAACCAAAATTAAAGATCCTGTGGATCACTGTATGATTTCTTTTAAAACACATGATTGTTTTTGTAACAGAGTATAGAGTAGTTACAGATCAATTTCTGTAGTAGTTTAGGGCTAAACAGTAGAATTTTGCTTTGCCTTAAAACATTCCATGCAAATTCGTAAGACAATTCTGAAGAGACTTCCTTTACTTTAGTGGTTGATTCACCAGTTCTTATAGTCTGCCCTTTGAAAGTATTGCAGAGTTCCTTCCTGGAAAAGTTGCAAATCTATTGATCCATGGTAGCTATTCTTAGGGAATAGACATGGAGGGGAAGGGTAGAGGGTGTGGGGAGAAAAAAGGGGTGTGTGGGCAGAGGTAGGGATTCCTTTTGATGGTACTACTGATTCTTGCAATATAACTGCAAGTATGATGTTAATGCTGACGTAGGCAGTATTTGTAATAAGAACAAACTAAAGAGAAATGCTAAACAAAAATAGCTTTGGCATTTAAGTGCGCTAATTCTGTATCTGTGGATCTAGGGGTTAATGTACTGTATCAGCACATTAGGGGTTCTCACTGAAATGAGCTGTATAGATAATAATCAGGGGGGTTTTGTTTGGGTTTTTGGTGTGGTTTTTTGTGTGTGTCAAAAGAAAAATTGATTGTTTGCCTTTAGTTTCACAGTTCTGTCACAGTTTAGAGTCAGGGCTGTCCACTACACCTATAAAAGATGCTCTCTGTTAACCCCTCTCACATCCCAAAAGGGGAGAGAAAGTGAATAAGGGACAGAGACTTATGGATTAGAAGAGAAAACTAAAAAAGCTTTAGTGACAATAATAATAATAAAATGGGATATATACAAAACCAGTATTGAACCCAACACCCGTGATGGCAAATACATCACCACTGATGCTGTGGAGCAGGTACTGGGTAAATCCCAGACTGGGCTCAGGGGCAGATGCGAACCAGATTTGGAAACTGGATTCTGGAACTAGGTGAAGGAACACACTGATGGACAGAGTCCTCCTTGGAT
>WEIS01092680.1:0-15180 GCA_013389965.1 Todus mexicanus
CAAAATGCCCTCAAAATATTGCCAGTCTCTTCCTAGAGCAAGGGAACAGTGTGTTTTTACAGACAGAAAAGGGATTCTCTTTATTTGCCTTCCAACTTTCATGACAAATCTAGTCTCTAAATTCCCAATGACATCAGTTTACAGCATTACCATTTATCAAATACCCCATTTTTTATTTTATAGTATGAATTCAAATTTTTCCAAGTTATTTTTATTCAGACATTATCAAGCATGGTAACACGGAAAAGGGAATTGCCAAATCACGAAACGCATCTGTCGTCTTTTGTCACAAATTTTGAGTGATTGGATCGAAATTTCATAAATACTGCTGCAACTATTTTCCCATGGCGTGCATAATTCTTGCTTAACAGGAAAAATACATGCCATTCCTACAAGGTGAAGGATCCTAGCTACAGCAGCATTAGAAGCATCATTAGTAGCATACAGCAGCATCATTAAGACACCACTAAGTACAGCTGAATAAGCTTTGCCTCTGTTACATCATCTTCAAGCCATTAAAAGCGGCATTGTAAGTGGTCATGTAGTTGTCATATCAGGAGGAAGTCTTACTTCAATTTAATTATTTTTTTTTCTGGTAACAGATAAAGACAGGGAATGGAAATAATTAAGCCCATATAAGTTATTCTCTTTTGCTATTAAATCATTATTCAAGGAGAAAAACCTACAAAGTTTCATCCTTCACTGGGCTTTTTTAGGAGACTGTTTTCTCAGGTTTCTGCCATTTATTAATATGGTGACTCAGTTGAGCAGGGTTGGTATGTCTACGGGATCAGAAATCATTTCAGTTGAACCCCCAACATGCAGAAGCTGTTTCAGAGAATCCTTCCCAAATAGTTACAGATGAACTATCACCTGAAATCAGTGTGATGTTGTTGAAGTTGAAGGCACCAGCAATGCCCAGATTGCTATTCCTCTGGAAGACCTTCACTCAGAAGAGGCTGCTCAAGAATACTCAAAGCCAGATCCAAGAACTTAGAAACCCTGTACACCATTTTAAGGCAGTTGTAGCAAGAATGGAGAGCAGAAGCTTCTGTTACGCCTCTCTACACTGTATAGCATTGGACACCTTCACATGGCTTCCAGAGCAGTACGAGGTGCAGAGAGATGCTTTAAATCAGTCCTGTACATATTAACTCACTGGGAAATTTTGTCCTTATTCAGCTGTAGAAGAAACTGCATTTCTCCTACCCAGGATTCACTTTACCCACTGCAATTCGAAGGAAAATTCACTCCTCAAACAGTCTTGAAGGTAGTGGCTCAGACATCCCCTTTGTGTTTAAAAGTTTATTGCTAGACCACAGTAATGAAGTAGGAAAGCACGCTTCATTTTTCCTCTCCACATACTGGAATTTACACTTATTTTTCTCACTTGTATTCCTGGTTATCTGAAAACCAGACTATTCTTTTATGGTTATATAGGAAATAATAGGTTATATATGGTTATACAGGAATAGCAAAGCTACAAGGAGAGAAGGAGACTTTGTTGTAAAACCAAGGCACTGTGGTGAGTCCACAGTCAGTCCTGGTTCTTCCCTTTCACATGAATCTTGATGTTCCACTCACTATTTCCTACAGCTGCAGGGATATGTGGAAGGAAGGAAGATGGAGGGATGAAAGGCAAGAGACACTTTCCATCTATCCTGCAGCCGTCTGACAAAGAATGAAAGAAAACACAAAACCAGTAACAAGCGACCAGTTCCACAGCCCAGCAGTTGGTGCACTTGGTTTTCCTGAGTTTTGCTCTCTGAACTGCTGCAATTTAAACTCAGGATAGAATAACGGGCCAGCTACTTGCACCTATTTAACACCGTCGGTGCACAAAATGGATACGATTGATATTCATTTGCTGGTTTGGATACAGCCTGGAGCAAAACCAGGTAATGCCTTGTGAATTGCAGCTGCAAAATGTGTTCCAAGACCAAATGAAATGGGCCAAGCATTATATAAATCGACAAGGGCTTGCATTACCCTGCGTGCTGGCTACACAGCTTGCACAGTCAGATTTCATTTCACCTTTGATTTCAGATCCCCTTCCAGCTTAATACTGTAATAGCCAGGAAGAGATCCAAGCTCCTGAGATACACGTCGCCACTATAACATCCCGGGGCATTTGCTTCTCTTTCATTTGTCCACCTCTTTGGACACACAAATCATAGATGCATAAATATACAAAAAGGGATACATTTTCACATCATAACCTCTGTGTAGCTGAAAATGAGCTTTCCTCATTCCTCTGCCAAGGAAGCTGTTGTTCAGCTCTATGTTTCTTATTGTGCCCAGAAAATACTTGGCTACCTCCTAGCACTAAAAACTGTGTGGTCAAGATATGCGTTTAACACCAGCGTATGGTCATGGTTGCTTCCTCTCTACCTACCTGCGTAGTTCCTAACCAAAAGTTTCAACACTAAACCCAACAGCCCCAATTATAAGTAGATTGCTTAAAAATCGTAGCCTGGTAGAGCTGATAGCACTGAAGCCCAAAAGGTGAGCGTACAGCAAGCTATAAAATGATATTTTGTGGTTATAAGCAGGTTTTCATATTGAATTGTGTCAAAGAGGTTTATAAACTAAGAACTAGTTGAAGATGTCCTTGTTCACTGCAGGGGGAGGTGGATTAGATGACCTTGAAAGGTCCCTTCCAACCCAAAACTTTCTACGATTCTCAGGTTAAAAAGGAAAACTAAGTAAAAGAATAGTATAATGGTAGGAAGGATACCTTTTGGCAAAAGTATTACCCTTCTGAGAAGTTGAAGTCCTTTAATTCACCTAGCTCAGAAGCAGGAGCTGCTGAACAATACTTTTAATTTGTTTTCTGTTTACAAATAATTCATTCGATAAAGGTTTATTTTACGAATGTGTCTTCCCAAATATTTACAAAATACTCTGTCATTGCTTTTTATCTGATGGAATATTCCATGTGAGCGGTGCCAATACATTATCTTACAAAAATTAATCTTACTGTGTGCCTGCATAATCATTAACTAGTGTTGCTCCATTTTGAATAAATGCTTTAAACCTCTTAAACGGAAAAAATATAAAGGAATAATACCCTTTCTCACAGCCTATTTTTTTCTTTTAAACACACTTGTTCCGAAAGTTTGAGCAAAATAGGAATATATGAAATGTTAAGCCTATTTTAAAAGCTTGCTCTTGTTTTATCTTTGCTTGGAAGCATTTCTAATGGCATAGTGGCATGAAACAGAAATATTTGGCTGAATTTATCACCTGTATCTTCTGCTACAAATGAACTTTTATTCAGGGAATTATTGGCAGTGTAACCTGGGTGTAATAAACAAGCCAAAATTCTCATTTACAATGGTTATTCTGCACCCAGAACTGTTCCTGAGCAAGGTTAGAGTCATATTTTACATTTATGCAACCTTCCACTTCTCCAAGAAATTAGGAAATCAGGGGTTGGATTATGAATTTCCCTACATTTCCTCTGAAAACCAGTATCTTCTAGCCCTATATTCTCATCAGGTTGCTGTCTCACTTGGATCCAGAGACAAAGCTTTACCCTCCAGCCATCCTGGCTGGCAGCCTCCACCAAGCCTGCACATCTCTGACCCTGGGACCTCCCCCTGTTTCTCAGCCTGTACAAATGACTGCGCCAAAGTGTATTCACCTCCAAAGCGATGAAGCAAAGGTACCCCAGGCAGCATGTGCAGACTGTTAAAATCATGCATTAGAATTCTTCTGAGCTGTGCTAGCCCAGAGATCGAGCTACTAATCCAGGCTAACAGCTCTCCATTCTGTGAGAGAGGCAGTAAACAAGAAGATGGCATTCACCAGGCATTGGAGAGGCATCATTGGAGGAAGATGTTAGGCAGAACATAGCTTAAATTAACTTCTAGTGGTATACAAACTTGCTTTAATAAACTTTTGACTTGTCAAGATTGCAGCTGAGATGCTTTTTAAGGTCCAGCACTTCAGTGCAACTAATATGCTTCTTGACATTTGATGTATTAGATGAGGAGCTTCAGGTGTAAAATGCATTGTAGTCAAAATACTTTCTTGCCTCTGGAAGGAACTCATAAAATGGTTGAATTGTCAGGCAAGTGACAGCCAGTGAGGGACAAGAATGCAAATGGATTTAGAGCTGGTAGGAGCTCCTGAAGGACATGGGCAATGAGTAAAGCAGCAGTTGAAACATCACTGGACTTACATCCTCCTCTCCAATAAACTCTCATCCTTGATTGCACTCCACAGAGCACAAGGCCAGTAGAAAGCACAAGGCTTGAGCCTAAAGTTAAAAACCAACCCAGGGAAGGAAAATACAAGTTGTTGACTTATGTATCTGAGCTGGATTGTTAAAAGGGTTCAGTTCAAGGAAAGCTGATTGAAGGACATTCCTTTATACCGCATTTGAGCTTTGCCTAGAGAAAATAAGCGTGTCAAGACACTCAACTGCCACTTGTGCTAGCATATAAAATAAAAACTAGTGATGCACTAGGTAACCATAAATGTTAGGAAATAACATTTCACAGTGAAACAAAACACTCCCTATCACCTAATCCCAAAGACATGAATATAGTATTTGGTGGTTTGAGGTTCCTCCCCAGCTATTACCTGTTTTGCTTGTTTGGTTCCTGGGTACCAAAGACAAGAGCTACCTCAACCCTTCTGTAGAACAAGATAGGCATCCACTGATTCAACCCCCCTTATCTTCAGTCTCCAATAATATATTCAGGGTTTTTTCCCCTGGAGTGTTTCTAGCAAATTTTGCTATTCTCAAACTATGCTTATAGTGGATATCACTGCCTTCCCTCACATCTCCCACCACCTCATTCTGTGTAAACCCTGGTGCAGGATTCTCACAGCTCCCAGGTCTTAGATCTCACTGTCTGTCAGCAGATACAAAGAAAGATCCCTTTAGGATGGGATTTTTTTTTCCTTTGCCCCTGATGCCAATACTTGTTGCCACAGCTGCTGTGAGAAAATCCAGATAAGCCCCTGGCTCCAGACTGATGCTAGTTGGGTACCAGAGATGGCTGCTTAATGCACCACTGGTCTTTTGACTTCTTCTGCTGAAAGAAACAGCAGTTCAATAGTCTGACGTTTATTTTCCCTAAATCTGGTCTATCCAGGCTGCCAGGTGCAGGGTGGGGGGCAGTTGACATGTCAACTGTGATTGTTAATAGCTCACCTGGTTAGGCAATACTCAGTATCACAAGATGCAAACCCAGCTTTTCTAAAAGCCAGTAATAATTATAGAAGGGAATGAACCCATTCTCCAAAATGGTAAGTGAAATACAAACAGCACTGTACTATCACCTCTTAAAAGCACAGCACAGTTATAACCCTGTTAGCCAAAACATCTGCCACAAGCTTTGCTATAGCTCTTCAAACCCTTTCCACGCCATAACTCCAATTTTCTGCTGAGTTGGTAGCCTCCCTGCTTTTACCAGGCACTAAACTCCATCTTGCACCCACTTTAACCAGCCTGAGATCATAAGACTGGGGTCATGCAGCCACATTGGCTTGAGAACTTGCCCAAGCTACCAGCCCAGGTCCAAAGGCAAACAAACATGGGTCTGTCTGCTAATTACTGGGAAACCATGACACTGGTGCAGAAAATTAAGCCTCATCCAAGGCCTGTCTAACACTCAAGCTACGTCTGTGAGATGACGCCACAAATACTCAGTTGTTGACTGCACCTTTTCCAACTCTTCTTCAACTGTGACGCTGTTGCCAGTGCTTCACAGAAAGGGACAGATTAATCCAATCTTTAACTCATTAAATTCAGAGACAACAGAGGAACCTCCCCCCCCGCCTTTGACATGTTCCAGTTCTAAACAGTTTTTTCCAAGAAAAACCTAAAATGGGGGCTACTGGATGTGACACAGCTCTACCAGAGTCCAACCCCCTCATTACATCAGCATCGGCCTCCAGTTATAATAGTGGAGTGGCGTAACCAAGGCACACTGGAGAACAAGTAGATTTAGAAGATCACATGAGTACTTGTTTGAGTTCCCTACAGGGATCCTGCTTATTTCCTTCTCAGAAGGACAGCATGAAGACTAGACTCCAAAATCCTATTATTAAAGTCAAGCAGTGAAAAACACCTATTTTGACTCAAGTACATAACAGTAAATTCAAATACAACTGAGTATAGAGTGGCAAGATATTTTTCTCCATTTTGTAAGTGTCCTCGCCTCCCTCTTCAATAATAATAATTTTAAAAGCTTTATTTCATCCAAGTTTTTGTACATGTAGAAATTTCCTTTTTTAAAAAAACCTAAAATTATTTTTAAAAGCAGTCTTCTTCTTCAAAGACAAAGCCTCCCCAAGAGCTACCATCCCACAAAATGGAACTCCAAGCAGGGGTGAAAGGCACAAAAGGAGCTGAATGTCCCAGAATGAGCTTGAATAGCATCTCAGGGCTGTGGGTGGAGAGGCAGAGGTGGAGGAAACCAAGTGAAGCTGCTCAGGGCCATTAAGGCAATTAGCACCCTCAGGGCTCTGGCACACCCAGCCGGCATGGTGCAGCTGAGGGGGATTGCCAGGAGAACTATAAAAGCTGGAGAAAGGTAAAGTTGTTTTTTTCTTCTTTTTTTAAGGACAAGGTTAGAGGAACATTATTTTAAAAAAAATGTTAATTTTTTGGACTTCTGTTTGTTTGGTCAAATACATTGTTGTTGAGGGGAGGTATGAAGGCTTCCTATTTTTCATGTATTACAGGTACTTTTGCGGGAGCTTTTATAAGCTGGAGTATTCAAAATATATTTAGCTTCGGAGTTTAGATTGCTTAGAGCCTTTTTCTCAGATTGCTTCTGCATATTGCTCTTTCTCTGGCTTTCCTTTCTACTTTGAACTCACAATTACCACTGTATAAATGTATTTGTGGTAGTATATAACTGCCATACAACGTAAGAAATGTTTTACAGTTGTGTCAGTAGAGATAAAAGTTAGTTAAGAGCTTTGCTAGAAATAAGGACTGGTTCAAATAAGGTGTTGTTTTAAGTCTTTTCTGCTGCCTCTGTTACTTTTCTGTTGTTTTCAAAGGATTTTAAAGTTTCCTGAAGCAATGAGATTGCTGGTAGTAAAACATATGCATATATGTACTTCTACATTATATATATATATGTGTGTGTGTTCCTATATACGTGAGCAACACCCACTTGTGTACTGCTTTTGTGCCATAAACTTGTTTTGTTTCTTAAGTAGTACATTTTAAGAGTACTTGGAGCATACAGAGGAGTTAGATAAAAGTGTTTTTCAAAGTGAAGCACAGGCTTCTGAATCCATAATAAGCCATCAAAATTACCTGCTCTTCTCAGCTGGTGAACACCCATAAAGATATTAAAAACCCCATCTAAGGACCAGGTGTTCAGGTGCTACTCTTAAGTGCTGCTAATACACTTCAAGTGCACTTTTTTTCACTCTAAAACCAGTGATCCTACGGAGCTAGTGATACAGTTGCACAGGCTGCTGGCTCATTCCACTGCTATTAAGGGAAGAAATGTAATTTAGCTAAAGCACGATGAGTTGCTGTCAGTCTAAATGGAGCTGTGTGTCCGTTGCGGTGTTGCCCAGTGCTTCAGAAAGTAAAGACTTCCAAAAGCAAATTGTTAGTTCTATGACTGCTTGCTGAAGGCAGATGGAGTCCCACTTTGTACCCTTAATAAGGAAGGACATAACTCGTGATCTGGTGACTTTCTTTTCTGTCTCTCTTTGTTTGTCCCTTATTGGGCTGAGATTTGAACAGCATATTCGAAGAATAGCATGTGCTCTGGTACGGTGAGAAATGTTTAGGTGCTAATCTGCATTGCCACCCTTTACTCCTGTGCAACTTCGTTAGACTAAACCCATTTCACAGAGCAAACTAGGAAGATACTGATGTAACAGTTGTCGTCTGATACTATTCCCTAATGAGTCAGCTGATCTTGAAGCTCTCTTCCAACCCAAACCATTCTGTGATTAAGAAGAGTATGGCCAGCAGGTCGAGAGAGGTTCTTCTCCCACTCTACTCTCCTTAGTGAGGCCACATCTGGAGTACTGTGTCTTGTTCTGGGTTCCTCAGTTCAAGAGACAGGGAACTACTGGAGAGAGTCCAATAGAGGGCTATGAAGATGATTAGGGGACTGGAACATCCCTATAATGAAGAAAGACTGAGGGACCTGGGGCTGGTTAGCCTGGAGAAGACTGAGAGGAGATATTATCAATACTTATCAGTATCTAAAGGGCAAGTGTTAAGAAGATGGGGTCAGACTCTTTTGAGCAATGCCCAGTGATAGGACAAAGGACACAAACTAGAGCACAGGAAGATCCACCTGAACAGCAGGAAAAAATTCTTTCCTATGAGGGTGGCAGAGCCTGACACAAGCTGCCTGGAGAGGTTGTGGAGTGTCCTTCTCTGGAGACGTTCAAAACCAACCTGGACACTATCCTGTATAACCTGCTCTGGGTGAACCTGCTTGCCATGGGTGTTGGATTAGATGATCTCCAGAGGTCCCTTCCAACCTTTAACATTCTGTGACTTTGTTATTCTGGCACTTCCTTTAATATTCTCCTCACCTCCCACCCTTCCCCCAACTTGCTTTTGTTTTTAGCATTCCCAGAGGCTATCATTTTAATATACATGATTATACTAATGTGAACACCTTGTATTTGCAATTCATTGTATGTTCTTCCAGTTTTGTGTGCCGTGTCAATGGCAAAAGCCTATAGTTGTGTGGATTTCTTGTAAAATATCTTAAATTCAGAACCTACTTCCATACAGTTTACGGCTCATGTCATGCTGTACTGGCAGGAATTCGGGTCTTCTTATTGTGGGGCTGTGAAATGGCTTTGGAAGGGCACTGACACTGAATTATTTCTGTAATTCCTTGAAAAGTTCAGTGTTTCAAAAGCAGTGATGGCACAGTAGCATACCAGTGCTGCCCTTTGACCTCTGTGGTATTGAAAGTTAGTAAGTTTTAATGTGTCAGCAAAGAACTTTAATCAATTTGCGTTAGAAATAAACACAAGTTTACACTACAGTGTATTACAGTAGGGTGTGTTTTCCTGTTAATAACTCCTGAGCAGATACTGTTAGCTTTTTTCCATTTGACTGCAACAATACTCTCTCCACAGGGTGATGTTCTATAATTGTTCTTTTTTTTTTCCTGAATAATTTGAAGAAATGTAAGCAGGTTTCTGCAAATCCTCCTGAGCTCTGTTTTCGTATACACTGTTGCAGGTGCTGTTTCTTTCAGTCACCAGCTTTTAGTGTTGCACCATGACATTCAATAAAGTTATCCAGTAAAGAGGTAATAAAACTGGTATTAACCTCAGAGACCACTGAAGAATAGAGTTAATCAAACAGGGGTCAATGACACTGATTACTTCGCAACAGTTTACCTCAGGATCAAAAGTAATGAAACAGTGATTTGAGCAGGAGAGAAAGAACCTGTCTGTGTAATATACTGCAGTAGCAAAAGGTTTATGCTATTTTTTTAAAGGCTGTAGCTGCCACTCCTTCACTGAGCTACACAATGCATCTAAAGTACAGCTACTTCTCTTCAGCCCTATATCTAAGGATTATTTGATGTTATGTTTGATTACCAGTTCTCTGAAGTTCAACGATGAATGCGACAGAGGTCATTTAGATTCTCTTTTAATCTTCCTTCTTTGCATAGGAAATGCTTTTGGACCAGCCAAGTTGCCAGTAAGTTTTGCTGACACTGGAAGTAGTATTTGGAAATAGTTCTTGATATATTGTTGGACTGAAAATGTATCTGATTCACCTTGATTCTTTTTGCATGTCCTTCTCAGAAAACATTAGTGTTTACAACAGTCCCAACTAGGTGTATAAGTCTGATTCGATTAATACGTGAAAACGTTTGGAACATTGAATGTTTCAAATGTTAGTAAAGAAGAAACTGTAAACAAATGGAAAAGGACCAACGGAGGCTATTATTACCCCATGCCAAACCAGTCAAATCATCACAGCTTTTTGTTGAGGGTTGTTGCTTGTAAAATAAAAAGGGAACAAGTTGACATAAGTGCCGGCTTCTTTCTGACTCAGGACTCTGCTACTAATTCTCTATTATCCCAGGAAACTTTGCAGGCTACTTGAGCTGATTGTGATTCCAGTGCTTCATCATAAGGATACTGAAGTTGCCACTCCAGACTAATTCAGCTTTGCATGTCCTTGGAAAGAACAAATCCTTCTTTTGCCCACAAATGTAACGGGAGGAATTTCTTTCCTTACAAATACTCTGAGTAAAGAGCAGTAATTCACCGTCTGCCTTTGGATACTGGTTTTTGTTTATGATCCAGATACACCAGTAGATTTATTTTTGCCTTCAGCTGCACCATTGTGGGTTTTTTTCCTGTGTCCTAGAGCAACCTTTACCATTAGGTGCTTTCCATGTTTGACCAACCAGTGTGCTTCACTGAAAGAAGTCTTCCTGTACCCTCCACTGTGCATCAACTGCAGAAATCAATCATGCTGAGGAAGTATAGTCTGAATAATTTCCTCTGCTCTACAGCCACAATTCTTATTTTTTCCAGGAAAATGTTAGTCTTTCAGTTTTTTAGGATAGATGTCTCTTACCAAATCAGTTGCTTCTACAGCACCATGGTTGCTCTGAATTTCCAGGTCTCAGCTTCCAGGTTAGCTAGCAATTCCTGCTTGATTTCTGTTAACCTTTACTACTGAATTTCCAGACCTGACATTTGTTTTCTTTCTTTTCGGTGTTGGTGATGGGGGAAGTGGACGCACTACACTTAGAGGCATCAACAGATAAATCTTTCTGCTGCATGTGACTAGATGCTTGCCAAAGATATCCTTGCTGTACAAGTTTTATATGCTAGACCCCAACAAAGCTCCAAGTTTAACCATGCTGTTTATTTGACCTAAATGGTCTCAACACATCAATGTCACCTAAACAGCCTTTAGAACTGGGGTTCCACCTTAGATGGATCTACAGTCTGATTTGCTATGAACTTTATAAGTTATAACTTTCCCCAGACAAGAGATGGATCTGTGTGCTGTCGAAACCCAGTGCTGTGTGTGTTCCCGGGGAATGGTTGCACATAAAGCATGACTGACTTTACATCTTCCCGTTCACTGCTGTCACCTGACACAGGGACAAAACCAGAAGGATCTATAGCAATCCCACACAATCTGTTGCCCTCAGCATAAATAACGTAACCTGTTCAGAGGAACAAGCAAAAGTCTTGTAGTGTTTTACTCCTATTTTGTTATGCAAGCCTAAACTGCTCGAGTCGTGACTGATATTTTATTGCTACGCCAATTACGATGAAATAGCAGTTGTTCACTTGAAATGACTCAGCTGAGTGTTGGACTGTAGATTTCAAACTGGGCTGCAGTGAATTTCTTTTCTGAGATGAAAATAAGGTTTCCCTACAGAGGTTTGTCTCCCACTAGTTTCCTAGATACTGAACACCATCTTACCAAAGCTGTTAACCACTCCAACACTCACTGAAAAGGAGGTTTCAGAGAAAAATGTGGATTTTTGTGGGGTCTAAATAAAAGTAACTGAAGGAGATAATAAGTTTTGATTTATTTTTTAAAATAAATATAGTACAGGTGCACTTTGACTTACCCATTTGCTTCGCTTCACCTGTCCTCAATCATTAAAATGCACTGCTGATGCAAAGAGGCACTGCATATAATATCCAGAGTGAATCTAGTGGTTAGCCCCGTTGTGTTCCAAGTCACCACTGCGTAGTAATGCATGCAGTAATCTGGAAGGTAAAAAGTGTTTGTTAGCTGAATAATTGAGCAGGAGGTTAAATGCAAACTGCTGGATTCTATTAATGGAAGCATTGATGCATATTAAAGACTTTTGTCTAATGAATCGAGACAACTTCTTCCTGAAGTGATATGACTGAAGGGGCATTTGTGCAAGAAATCTACTTGTGAAATGCCCCTGAGTTAGTCTTCACAGAAGCACCTTCTCAAACTGGTGAGATGAGATCCCTTCAGGTGCTTTTCCCTATATCTCGAAGCCTTTGCATTATTTTTGAAGACTTGTTTTGAGACGAATATATGTGGGGTTTGTAGCTTTGCTAGTATCCAGGTTAATTCCCTGAGCAGGGTAGTAGGAGTTTGTTTTCTGGAGCTGGAAGAGCTGGCAAGCAATAGGCTGCTTTTAACTCTGCTTATAATAATGACAAAGAAGTGTTTAGGAAGGTTATGTAGCTTCTATCCTTCTAACCTGATTTAGCCATTTTGTTTAAATTGTTTCAGCTTTATTGCTATGACAGTACTTACATTAATAGAGACCAGCAGTCTCTATTTAACCTGAATATCATAAACAGTGTCTGCTTGCATCAGCTTCTCATTTTAATGATTCTGTGGAGAGATTTTTTAGTAGTAAACATGGTATCTGTGGTGTAATGTAGGGATAAAAAAAAAAAACCCACAACATTTTTCCCCTGGTTAAATTACACCATTAAATCGTCTAACAAATACAGCAGTTTGCTAGCAATTAGAAAAGTACTGCAGCTTTTAACAGTTAATTGCTTAATTGTTGGTAATCTATGAAAGTAACTTGAACACAGTTTTTCAGGGAAAACTTAAGTTCTGAAGAACAGATGTGGGTGACACCCTAAACAGTGGATCAGCAATTAAATCGGAAATTTAACATTCAAGTTACAGAGTGGTGTTGATGTCTTTGTTGTGATGCGTGATTGGACACCAAAGTCATATGGTAACATTAAGGGCTTGTTTATGTTGGGGGTTTATTAACATGTACGTTTGTCAATGTTGGGGGCCTGTTTATGTCCTTGTTTACGGCTTGGTTTTTGTTTGTGTTTCTGGATTTGTTTTTTTCTGATGTAAAAGGCTATTTTGCAAAAGGTGAAAGTTTGTAATTCAGTTATTTGAATTAAACTCTTGCCACAAGGGGTTTTTCAGGTCAGAGGGATCTCTCGTATCACAGCCAGAACTGGGTGGATTACTATTGAATTTCACCAAACGTATGAACCTCAAAGTGGCATGTCTCAAAGTATTGCCTGAAGTTAGTTTTAGGGAGTAAATATCTATGTGATTACAGACTTTAAGGACACAAGTAAAGCAAGATCTGCGTGTACTAGAATATATCTGGCATATTTCTGGAAATATGTCTAATATCTGAAAAACTTAGGTGGCTATTTTGGGCATACACAAGATTTTTAGGAGCAAGTCTTATGTCTTGTATGCCATTACCAAATCCAAGCGAATTTTCCAGGCTATAATTTCTAGACACCATTACAGGAAATAAGTTGTCTTCCAACTTCAGAGTATGTGCTTAAGTCTGCCAAAAGCAGGAACTGTGTATATGCTAATTTAATTACAATGAGATTTTCCCTGGTTTTGATACAATCAACTGTAATCCAGATCGGAGCTATATATTTTAAATGTACAGTCAGGCAAATAAGCAGTTACAGTTTAGTTCAAATGGATGCATAGATATTCAGATGCTTTCACCTTTATCTTATCAGAGTTCTTCATGTAAAAACTTTGCAAAACCATTTTCTTGCGAAGAATTCACAGCTGGGGAATGATGGGATGGAGTGCACCCTGAGTGAGTTTGCAGGTGACACCAAGCTGGAAGGATTGGACCAGACGACCTTTAAAGGTCCCTTTGAACTCGAACTACTCCATGATTTTCTGAATTCCATCTGGGTCCACTCATACCTTTCAGATGAAGCTTTATATAGCTCATGCAGTGACTTCAATTTCCAGCACTTGCCAGCAAAAACAAACAAAAAACCCAAAACAAAACAGGAAAATTTTCTATAGTCTGGAAAATGGACTAGTCAAATGATTCCCAAAGCCAATTCAGATATTTCTGCTTTTCATTTCAGCAAGTAATTTGAACTAGTCCTGTCTTTGAGGAGTTGATATTTAGTGCCAGAGCCCATTGAAATGAAATTCAGGAAAATAAAAAAATCACTTAATTAAGAAATGGCTGAATCATACCTGAAAGAAGGTGTATGTTTAAAAAATAATTAAAACATTAATTTTGACATATGTTTGGCAGTAAAATAGTACAAAATAGAATTGCAAGGAAAAAACAAGTGAGGCATACTTCACCGTCTCACCCAAACAGAAGGAAAGAGGGTAATAATATATAATTAGTCTCAAGAAGAGAGAGAACCTCATTACCTTCACAGAATGTAGAAAGAATCCCTGATTACGATTTGTAATTAATGCTTTTTGAGTAGAGGCCTAGGGATCTGGCTTACTTGATGCAAAAATATGCCATGTTCCTGATACACTCCCATCTTTCTGTCTGGAAAACAGAGCTGATTGCTAAAGATGCTCTTGATTTAAATTTCAATTTCTTGTCACCCCTCCAGCAGCCCAGCTCCAGTACGGGCCAGTGCACACTGGGAAAGGGAATCGCTGTGCAAAGAGTCATCAAGGGGCTTGATTATTTTTGGAGGGGCAATGGATTTGGAAGCCTCCCCAGCAGCAGAGCTGAATGAGGCCTAAAATGAGGTCTAACCTCAACAATGGGCACTAGCCGAGACCACCCACCCCTCTGGCAGAAAAGGAGCCCTTTTAGGGGGGTCTCTGAGTGACCCAGTGAGAGGAGCCAGGAGAGGACCCAGCCAGGGACACCTCTCAGCCCAAAGCGATGTGGGGACCCAGCCAGAGCCGCCCTGCAGAGCCTGAAGGTGCAGAGAGAGCAGGGAGCGAGCTGCTCAGCTGCACGGTGGAGGACAAAGATGACCTGGAAACGTTCAGGAGGATCAGAGTGAGAGGGAGATAGGTTAGTAGAGCTGCCCCCTAAGACAAAGGGTGTGCTCACATGGTGAGCACAGGATGAGTAGGGGATCAGACCCAGCAAGTGTGGGCTCATGCACGTCCTGTTTGACCAACCTGATCTCCTTCTATGGCCAGGTGACCCACCTACAGGATGTGGGAGAAGCTGTGGATCGTGTCTGTCATGTTAAAGGGAGTGTGTGTGTGTGAAAGAGGAGTGTCAGAGGGGAAAAGAGTGAAAGGAGGAAAGTGAGACGCTTACCTGTCAGAACCCACTGAGCCGTTTCTCAATGCCAAAGGTGTGTCTGAAAGTGCTGTCTCAAGGCCGTGCTTAGGGAGGTGTATAACAGATGTGTTGGCGTCTGTCTTGGCACTCGGCTATGGAGCTCTGGCAGAAATGGCAGTGACCTGTTCCCGAGTCCAGTTAAGGACTCACACAGAGGTTACAAATT
>WEIS01092687.1:0-10688 GCA_013389965.1 Todus mexicanus
ACAACATAAATCAAACACTTGTTGTTTTCATCTGGAAGTTAATGGATGGTGCTATAGCTGAATTTGCCTTAATGCTTTCCTATGGACTGGGAAGAAGGGAAGGAAGACCTTTGAAGAATATAGCTCCTGCAGGTTTCACTGTACAAAAATAAAAGATTTCCACTGCATTTATGTATGTCTACTCAGTTTTTCAAGAAGAATGCTTAAATTACTAGCTATATAAGAAAATGCACCAGATATCCCCTAAATTAAATAATTATAAAATCAAGGCAGGGTTAAGTAGAAGCTGGTTTAGATCAAGTCAAGTACCAATGGATCACAACGGCCCCAAACCTCTGGACAAACTGAGTAATGCAGAACACATGCACAGTTCTGCAATGTTGCTTGCACCGGTTTGGGTGAGGGGGGTTTATGTACATATGGTTTCTTCATAATCCTCAACAAGTACCCTGCATCTATTTCAAGTTGTGTCAAGTCCATGAACTGATTGGAATCACAAAATCACCCTATGATAATTCATAAAACACTCAAGGACCATCACAAAAATCCCCCTCTCAGTGCTAGTTTAATTGATCTATTGTTTTCTCTTGGATATCCCTTTCCTACTTACCTCTTTCCACAGCCAGGTCAGGAAGGCCAGTTTGTTACTCCAAGAGGAGTTTACACGGTGCATGATGAAAATCATATAGTCATAGGCTAACAAATACTGAAAAGGGCTATACTCAAAAACCCAGGAGGAAGCAGTTAGTGACATGCTGTGCCACTTAGGTCCTGACAAGTTAATGGGTCCAGATGGGATTGATGCTAAGGTGCTTAGGGAGCTAGCACAAGAGCTGGCTAAGCCGTTCTCCATCATTTATCACCAGTCCTGGCTAACTGGGGAGGTCCCTGATGACTGGAGGTTGGCCAATGTCACGCCCTGTTACGGTGTACGGGTTAACAGGTAGTCAAGGAGTGGGCAGGTGACCCCTGTGGAGTCACCTGGCCATGTTATTTCCTCCCCTTTCCTGCCTATCCTCTACCTAAGGGGGACAGGAAGTTCCATCAACCCTTCTCGCCTTCCTCCCTGGCTGTGGCTGTTGGTGTAGCTCTCAGCATGACTGCGCCTACAACCACGTGTTGTGGGGAAAATCCATCGCCATCCAAGATCGAGTTTTGTATATATTTGTATATACCCCTTCCCTCTATCTCTTTGTACACCCCTTTTCCTTTAATACCTTTCATATTCTGTAAAAATCATTTTCTTAACTTCCAATTCCAAGCAAGCCCCTTTGTTTACTCGTTACTTCCCCTGCCTATCTTTTCCCTAAGCGGGGAGGAGGGGAGGGAGAGAGGGGCAAAACAAATCTGTCCTGTGCGGTTTGGCTCTGAAACCCCTAAACATAGACATGCCCATCCACAGGAAGGCCTGAAAAGAGGATCTGGGGAACTACAGGCCTCTCAGCCTGACCTTGGTGCCTAGTAAGGTTATGCAGCAAATCATCCTGAGTGCCATTGAGCAGCACGTGCAAGGCAACCAGGGGATCAGGCCCAGCCAACATGGGGTTAGGAAAGGAAGGTCCTGCCTAACCAACCTAATCTCCTTCTATGACTGGGTGACCTGCCTGGTAGATGAGGGGAAGGGTGTGGATGTGGTCTACCTAGACTTCAGCAANTTGACAGCCGGCTGAACATGAGCCAGCAGTGTGCCCAGGGGGCACGGAAGGACGATGGCATCTTGGCCTGTATGAGGAATAGCGTGGCCAGCAGGACTAGGGATTTAATTCTGCCCCTGTACTCGGCACTGGTGAGGCCTCACCTCGAGTACTGTGTGCAGTTCTGGGCCCCTCACTTCAAGAAGGATATTGAAGTGCGGGAGCGGGTCCAGAGGAGAGTGACGAGACTGCTGAAGGGACTGGAAAGAAAGTCTCGTGAGGAGAGGCTGAGGGAGCTGGGGTTGTTCAGCCTGGAGAAGAGGCGACTCAGGGGGGACCTTATCACTCTCTACAACTCCCTGAAGGGAAGTTATAGGCGGGCGGGGGTCACGTTCTTCTTCCACGTGACTTGTGACAAGACGAGAGGGCACGGCCTGAAGCTGTGTCAGGGGAGGTTTAGGTTGGATGTTAGGAAGCACTTCCTCACGGAAAGGTTAATTAGACACTGGAATGGACTGCCTAGGGAAGTGGTGGAGTCGCTGTCCCTGGAGGTGCTTAAGTAAAGATTGGATGTAGCACTTAGTGACACGGTCTAGTTGATGTGGCGGTGTTAGTTCATAGGCTGGATTCAGAGGTCTATTTCAGCCTCAATAATTCTGTTATTCTGTGAAAAGGTAAAAAAAATCCACTTGGAATAAAGTCCACTTTTCCAGCCTTTATCACAACAGTTTGGCTATAAGGACACTACAGGAGACCATATCCAAAGCCTTGATGAAGTTGAGCTATACAGCTGTTCCCATTGCATCCAGAAGGACTCATTCCTGGGACTGCAGTGAGGCTGACCTTTTGAATTAATGATGTCTTTTTAAAAGAGCCAATATTTTTGCATTTATGCTGTCCCAAAATAGCATTTATTTCAGTGAGAATAAATAAGACTTTCATAATCTGGATTTTTACTCACTTCTAATAATACTGAAGGCATTTTACAACATTCTGTAAAGGTACAGTAAGATTAACTGAACATGTATGGGTTTGTCACAGCTTCTTATGGGTTTTCTTATTTAAATACCAAATCATCATTTATATGCATAAGGCAGTGTGACAAGCTTTCTGCAGATGTTTTGAGGGGGTATCTTGCAGAAATGCCAGACAGACTAGGATAAAAATGGATTCAGGGTGACGGAAGACCAACCTTATTAACTGCACTATAACCACTGCTCTGCTTCACACCATATTAATATAAATACTTTAGATTCTATGTGGCTATTTTAATACATTACTAAAATAAAATGACCATGAAGGTCTTCCCAGTCTGCAGGAGTGACCGCAGTATCCCTTATAGAAGTGGAGGATGAACTGCGATTTATACAAGAGGAGAAACCAAGACAAAGATCACACAGCAGGTGACAGAAGCAAAACTCCAGGTTTTTTGGCAAACACACTAATACTGTGGCCATGGGACTGCTCTCTGCCTGGAGTTATTGCTGAAAAGGGCCTTTCCTCCAACTAACAAGAAAAAATATTTCATACCAGTCATCTGCTGTCAACACTCTGGAATTTGCTTTTTTGAAAGAGAGACAGCTCCTGAAGTTTTAAGCATTTTTAGATCCGCATTTATTTCTGTTGCATGTTTATTTTCTTCACAGTGAAAACACAGGGCAAATACATCAAATCTGTTAGTCCACTAATCTGCAAGTACAAATATTTACTTTGGAGCCTAATCAGAAGTGGCCCCATATTTTTGGCATGCTCACAGCTACAGAGCACATGAGCTACAGATAGAGGCTGGAGTCATCATGGGAAACCAAGGTACTGATTAGAATGTGGCAAGCAAAAGGGAGAGGGTGTATTAAATTTAGAGTTGCTTATGAAAACTCTCACATTATTTTGCCTCAAGGGACAAAACATAGTTTAGCCAAAAGGAAAACAGAAAAGCTCCTGAATTCCAATCTCGCACTTGAGCCATTGGCTCAAGGCTGCTTCAACAAGCTGCTTCAAAGGCTGTTGAATTCAGAATATGCAATGAAGGTAATTAATGAGGTTTCATCATTATTTTTTTAAGGATTTAATTTTACAATTCCTGTGCTGCTACCAATGGCTACTATTGATCGTACCCATTACTTTGCCTGTGTACCCCACATATCACTCCATAGCATTTTCTCTTGCTATTCCACATCCTTACCTACTGCTTTCACTTCTTCTAGCCCCTTTTGGCCTTCTACATCCCTTCTACAAAATCAGAGCTTCTGAGAAGCAGTTTGAGGTCATCAGATTTTATCTACTACACAAGCCACTCCACTTGGTAGAGAAAGAAGAAAGCCTCCTTCCCTAGCAACAAGTCATGTTGTACATGCTGCTTATTCAGCTGCCAATAAGGCTTTTATCCTAGAGGTAATGGACTTAGAGAAGGCTATTCTTAAGCACTAATAGGCTAAAAGAACTCAATTATTTTCATTTAAAGACTAACGAGGCACTCTTGTGAGCTATTCATTTTGTTACTTCAGGAGACATGCAGCACCAAGTAAATAAAAGGAAAGGAGAAAAAAAAGTCATCATCTCAGACCCTTTTGATGGACACAACCTCCTACAGTGCTGAAATTCACTTTAAACAAGAAAAGGATCATCAAAAAGCCCATTACAATACATAGAGCAGTGTGCAAGGGTTAAGCTATAGACAAAATGATTATCACTCAACCATTTATCATCCCCTAATTGTTGGGGAATTTTTACAGCAACATCGAAGCATTTACACTGAATGTGGGATGGAAAACACTTGAGTGCTGTTTTTCTCAGGCCACTCGATATTGACCTGATATCATGATTAGTCTAATACACAAGAGCTCCTTTCTGACAAGATCAAGAGATTATGAGAGATTAAAGGAATAGAACCACTGTTACCACCTTGTCACCTTCACTTTGGGGAAATGAGTCCTCTGTGGCCACCCAAGACTGACTGCCACAAGCCTCTAATTCACACTTTTGAAAATTTAAAACACATAAGGAAGTTGCCAGCCACTAAGGGACAAAACTCTTTTTTTCTGATGTTCGAAAGCAAGACGGAAGATAGCCTGCATCTTGTGTAGGGAAGAAAACCCTATTTTGTCAACATCTATGCACTTTTCACATTCTATTTTTATTTCTTCTATATAACAAATATATTCAATGCTTCTTGGCTAAGTCAGGTAGTGCTGATACGGCTTCTACTGCTGCTAAAGTTTCTTAATACTTTACTGAACCATGATGCAAAAACACAGGAAAAAAAGTATAGAGAAAATCAAGGCACCATTACTGAGTGCTGCACTTCATGCTATTGCCATCAAAATATAATCTGTTTCCCAAGGCACTGCTATTTGATTTGCACCCTGCTAGCTCTATCTAGCTGTTCCTTATATAGTGCTAGCCAAGCACACAACACAAAGCGTGCCTCTATATCCCTCCTCTCTGCCACCATGACAAAACGGCCATCTGTATCTAATTTAGTCTCCTGTTAACTCAGTCATGACAACTGAAATCCTTCAGCCACTATTTTTATTTTTATTTTTTCCATGGCTGTTTTCAACCAATAGGTGTGAGAGTGTTAAGGATACCTGCACAGGCAAGAGAGCAGAGGTAATTGCCAGAGGGGGCAATGCACCACCATTCAATCTCACCTCAATTGCTGCACAGGTTCCTGGGTACCTTTTTCCACTGTTTTTGCTTCATCTCGTTCCCATTCTCATCAATTTTCCAGCAAAACAAGCAACAATAAAATTCTTTACAAAAGCTGTTGTATTTCTTCAAGACCTGACCATCCAAAGTTCACTTCCTGGTGCTACCAGTAACACAACATTTTTGTTTGAAAAGGTTGTTATTGTCTGCACATTTCCTCTTTGCCATTTAATGTGCAATACACCAATGAACAACGAACAGTAGACATCAGACTGGCTTTGACTCATTTCTTCTAATTAGACAGGCATATCCATAATGAAGCTTCTCGCTAGATATCCCTAACTCATGAAACAGGTATCATATATGTAGAGCAACATATATTGAAAATAAAAGACTCTATTACAGTATTTTAGCTATGTATCAAACAAAAGATGTGAACTCCTTATAAGCACAATGTATCTCTGAATAACAAGTTCCAAAGAAGCTCTCCTGTACGAAGAAACACAGCATTCAAGAGCAACACCTTAAGTACAAAAAGCGAACCCCAAGATGATATAGGACAAGGGAGACACTTATGGAAAACTCATGCAGGAGATAATAAAAAACCCCGTGGTTTATGGTTTGATGAAATTATTCTGCATAATTCAATAGGGGATGATATATTCCTTATGGAAATGTTTGGAGGTCATCGAACATTTCAATATTTCAGAGAAACCTCCAGTATGAAAAAATGGTGAAATTTCTGTTCTGCCCTTTATATTCTAAGTGATAAACAACATTTCCATCAAGGCTATGAAGAATTTTAAGGCTGGAATAAACGGTTCATAAACTGAGTATTAATTTTATTTGTTCCTCTCTCTAAGCAGACATCAGTCTCCAATTTCACAATCTGATAAAATAGCGCAGTAGCAGTATTTGCCTACACAAAAAAGTGAACAATTCTGTGACGAAAAGTGCTTAGCACAACACAGTTTGATCTAAAAATCCCTTCTAGTTATCTTAAAAACCTATCAGAAATCCAGTAGTGAGGAAAAAAAAACCAATACATTGACCTCTTTACAGTGTCTGGCTGTAAAACTGCTCCTTGAAGAAGAGGTAGACATTACCATCCTACAAGAGTGTATAAACAAATATATCCATGTAGTCTGTTTTACAATGGTATCAAGGAGAGCAGGAAAGCTTGGTGGTCTTTTGTTATATCTGGTGTTTACATTAAGTAATTAAGAAGTAATAAGACTCATCAGCAGAAAGTACTTACACAGTGCAGCAAAATGACATGGTTAAGATATTAAGTATCTTAACAAGATTTGTATTTCAATACAAGACTCAAGAAAAAAAGAAGTGGCTGAGTTCCTGCATCAAACATCTTAACATCCCAAAGCCATGTCACTTTTACTTTAAGACCACATAAAAGACATCTTTGCACAATGCTTATTATTCTCTGCTCTTGCCTAACCAGGAATATGTACAGGAACTATATACCCACCACACTCTACTAACACAGTGCTAATATCTATAAAACCACGCACATCAAAAGATGCCCATTTTCATTTATGACCTAAGATGGGACTAGAAGAATGTGTATTTCCAGATATCACTAGATACATTTGGCGAAGAAAGGGATCTGGTACTGCACCACCACATATGTGTGATTTTCCCCTCCCCATTCAGTTTATGTGACACTGGAAGAGTCAGTCACTCACCCACCAATAAACTCACCCAGGAGAACATAGAGCAGATGCAGAGGAGCTGCCTGGGTCTTGCCTGATACTAAGTGACTGTATTAATTCCAGTATTGTGATGCAATTCCTGAAGATGTCATCACTTAAGAAAACACTTAACATAATTGTCCATATACAAACACTTGATACACACGCTATTTCACATTAAAACAAATTGTGCAACAGCTGCATTGCACTACTCATCTCACCTCAGGGCAAGGAGATTGCCAGCACACAGATGAAGAAAGTCAACTGTCTAAATAATTATCCCTGGAAAGGCAAGCAACTCTACCTTGGACTTCTGGAGGGCTGACTTTGGTCTACTCAGGACACTGATTCAGAGAGTGCCTTGGGAAGCAGCCCTCAAAAACAAAGGGGCCCAGGAAGGCTGGGCTTACTTTAAGGATGAAATTATGAAAGCACAGGAGCAGGCTATCCCTATGCGCCGAAAAATGAGCCGGCAGGGAAGAAGACCAGCCTGGTTGAACAAGGAGCTGTTGCAAGAACTCAGGGGAAAAAAATAGAGTGTATAAACTTTGGAAAGAGGGGCAGGTGAATCAGGAAGTGTTTAAGGATATTGTAAGGTCATGTAGAAAGAGAATTAGAAAAGAAAAAGCTCAGTTAGAACTTAATCTGGCCAAACCTGTCAAGGACAATAAAAAGTGCTTTTATAAATACATTAATAACAAGAGGAGGGACAGAGAAAACCTTCATCCCTTANGATGTGGTCTACCTGGACTTCAGTAAAGCCTTTGACACAGTCTCCTACAGCATCCTCCTAAAAAAGCTGGCAGCCCATGGCTTGGACAAGTGCACCCTTCGCTGGGTTAGAAACTGGCTGGATGACCGGGCACAGAGAGTGGTTGTGAATGGTGCGGCATCCAGTTGGTGTCCAGTGACCAGTCGTGTCCCCCAGGGATCAGTAATGGGCCCAGCTCTATTCAACATTTATTGACGACCTGGATGAGGGGATTGAGTCTACCATTAGTAAATTTGCAGATTACACCAAGCTGGGGAGCAGGGTCGATACCCTGGAGGGTAAGAAGATGCTGCAGAGGGACCTGGACAGGCTGGGTCAACAGGCTGAGGACAATGGTATGAGGTTCAACAAGGCCAAGTGCAGGGTCCTATACTTTGGCCACAGCAACCGCATGTATCGCTGCAGACTGGGGGATGAGTGGCTGGAGAGTGGCCCAGCAGAGAGGGACCTGGGAGTGCTGGTTGACAGCCGGCTGAACATGAGCCAGCAGTGTGCCCAGGGGGCACGGAAGGACAATGGCATCTTGGCCTGTATGAGGAATAGCGTGGCCAGCAGGACTAGGGATTTAATTCTGCCCCTGTACTCGGCACTGGTGAGGTCTCACCTCGAGTATTGTGTGCAGTTCTGGGCCCCTCACTTCAAGAAGGACATTGAGGTGCTGGAGTGGGTCCAGAGGAGAGTGATGAGACTCGTGAAGGGACTGGAGGGAAAATCTTACGAGGAGAGGCTGAGGGAGCTGGGGTTGTTTAGCCTGGAGAAGAGGAGACTCAGGGGGGACCTTATCACTCTCTACAACTCCCGAAAGGGAAGTTGTAGGCAGGAGGCGGATGGGCTCTTCTCTCAGGCGATTTGTGACAGGACAAGAGGTCACGGCCTGAAGCTGTGTCAGGGGAGGTTTAGTTTGGATATTCAGAGGCACTTCCTCACAGAAAGTGTTATTAAACACTGGAACGGGCTGCCCAGGGAGGTGGTGGAGTCACCGTCCCTGGAGGTGTTCGAAAAAAGACTGGATGTCACACTTAGTGGCACGGTTTAGCTGAGTGGTGGTGGCAGGTCATAGGCTGGACTTGGTGATCTAAGAGGTCTTTTCCAGCCTTAAATATTCTGTGATTCTATGATTCTGTTTATAACTGACATTCCTGATTCACAACCCATTGTGTCCTGAACCCAAAGCTGCTTCTTCTGGTTGTCAGTAAACTGTCTCCCCACTCCTTTGCTGGTATGCAGAAAAAACAGCAGTGATTTATTTTGAAATTCTCACCATTCTCACTTGTCTCCACATCCCTTAAACCAAACTCATGCCCTTCCTTCACTATGTTTTTCTGAAAAGCATTTGCAGAACTCAAGAGAAAAATAGCCATAGTTGACACTCTGTCTAGCACACGCTGCTGCTCAGGAACTCTCTCAACCACTACGGAATCAAATTTTTCATCATTCCAGCTGTAACTACTATTGCCCAACATAATAAAAATAAAAATAATACAAAATGACAATTTTTTTAAAAAATCGTTTAAAAAGGAAGAGGTTTTTCAGATCTTACTCCATTTTTGTGCCAATGAAAACTTGTCTAGACATCCACTTCAGTGTCACCTTTTAAATTTAGGCATCCCATGGAGTGTTGCAAGTGCCCCTTCTTGGCAGTTAACACGAAGGTCTATTCCAAAACATTTATGCCAATCAGGAGCCTAGAATAATCATTATCATGTATCAGTCTATTACCAACCTTAGTGGGTTTTATTGGGTTTGCGTTGTGTTGGGGTTTTGTTTGTTTGTTTGTTTGTGTTTTGTTACTCTTGTTGTGGTCAGGTTTTAGTGTGTTTTTTAGTTTGCTTTTGTTTTGTTTCAAATAAAGTAGAAAGGCCAGGATCCACTTTTATAATAGGATTTAAGCCATTTCTCAATAACACTATTTTCACTGTTATAACCTAAGCAGCCTTAATATAAAAGGATAGCAAAAGAAAAGAAGTCACAATCACCATCACCAAAAAAAAAAAAATTTAAAAATAGCTGTTTTAGCAGATATGGAGGAAGTTATTTATATAAATGAAACTGTATCTACAGTCATTAAAGTGATAGAACATCTATTGTGCCTCAGAAAAGAAAGTAGCTTTGACTCCTGGACTGCTACAATATTCGTAAGCCCCCACGTGACACCTCCACTCAGAGACACACAGCTACCAGGTCATTGCAATAGCAAAAGTACAGGTTGCTTTCATATGCTTGACTTCAGGTTCATACCCCGGTCAGCACCTGTATTTTCTTCGTATTGTGCGCAGACAATGCTTTTCACAATACTTAGAGTGCTATGTCAGTCAAGCTGGATAACATAAAATATTTTCTACTTCTATCTGAAAACACTGAGACATTTCTTACCTAGTAAGGCACTGGTTAAATGGAATGCAGCCTCTGCTTGTTACAATAATGGTGATATTACCACCCATTACATCATTCTTTTTTTTATTTGCACAGTACTGCGGTGAAGTAAAGTTGGGATACCTGAAAGAAACCAAACTGTGTAATAACAGAAGAAATGGTGCTAAATGAATGACCTACTTTTAAAATCCACGCAACACTCAGCTAGATTGTGCACATTTTTCACCCTGACCAGTGTGAGAGTCACATACATGGTCTGCATGGGTGTACCTATCCAAAACTCACTGCTTAGTCTTTGCCTTGCTTTTATGTAAACAAGGAAGGCCAAAGCCCAAGGCTTCCCTCTTATCTGCCTGGTTCCCAGAGCCTCCATTTCGAAATTATTTCTGATCTTTTTACAGGTTCTACAAATTGCTTGTCCCAGAAAAATTGGTCTTCTTAGAAAGGGCTCATAGAAAATACTTGATTCATTTGGAAAGTAACATGAATTAGGAGCTTGAAAGCATCATGAAGGATCACATTTCAGATAGGAAGTCAAAAGACTTACCTCCA
>WEIS01092688.1:0-13645 GCA_013389965.1 Todus mexicanus
ACTGGCTCCTCCCTATTTAATGTGCTAATTGGCACTAATCCTTCTATGCTGTCCTCGTATTATGCTGTGTCTGCCTGAATTCGCTGCCCTGCAGTGCTCTGGCGGTGTCTTAGGTGGTTTCAGGCTCCTCAGAAGCCACAAAGCCCTGCAGGAATCTCCTGTGTCAGTGTCAGCGATGTGGCACAAAATCTGGGTTTTGGCACATACTGCAATGACCACTCCTATTTGCCTGGTTGTGTCTCATTATTTAGTAAATTCGTTAGGTTGTCTTTATGTTAGAAACAGCTGGTTTTACACTGAATAATAATCGTATCCTCCTGTTTTTATCCTAACCATCGTTACCTTTGTGTCCACCTTCCAATGATTCCAAGTGCTTTCTAGGGGCAAATGCCACACTGCTTTTAATTAATCTGTATTAAATCCCAGATTTTGGTGCTGTGGGAACACAGGGCTATGACTGTGTGCATGAGATGAGATACTAGTTTGTTACAGATGGTCAGAATCTCAGCCTGTTCCCGTTTCTTCTGCTTTTATACTGATTTTACACCGCAAGGTAGTTCTCTTTATTGTGTGACGTGTGCTTTATGAGGAGGCACTACTCTTTCAGCATTCTGCTTAGCTGTTAGTTAAACCTAAAGAAATTGCTCTGCAGAGAAAGAGCACCATATTAAAAGCAACAAAACCCGTTATTGTGGTCAGAAGGGAGATTATTTGATTCGGACCCTTACCTTTTGTGTGTACATATTCTTCTGGCAATTAAAAGAGGGTTTGGCATTGCTGAGACATGGGGAGATGAGCTAAGGGGGACATAAGACAGCAAGGTGACCTCACACTGGTATTTTAGTGATGGACGGCACAAGAAGGTGATCCTGCTATTAAAGTATACAGTCTTGAACATTACATCAATAACAAACGTAATTGAATCCCCCAAATTGTGTTTGTGACAACTTAGACAATGACAAATGTGAAAGCTAATTCAACTCAGTTGGTGCACTCATAGCTTCTGGTAATTGCAGGGTTAGTATTTCTGTTGCTCACAGTATTAGCATCAAAATGTGAAACTCTTCCTCCAGCACTCGGCGTTATTAACTACCTCTAACACACCCACTAAATAGAGACTTGGACCGATTCTCTGAAACATAATGCAGAACCACTTAGGTAACACCAGCTGATACAGTTACAGGAAAATTGCAATGCAAGCCGCAGAGCATTATTGCAGCAGTTGAGCAGTTAGTATCTGTCAAGCTCTTCTTAATCTGTGCTTTGAAATGTGTAAAGTATGTATTTTATGAAGGAAGCTCCCATTTTTCTCAATTAATCCCCAGAGAATCAAAGCTGTAAAATGTTTTCATTTTCTTTTTTTCCCCCCTTGTTAAAACCACAGAAAGACCAACCTCTAAGGAATGAGATAATGGTTGTACTACCCAGACTTTTACACTAAACAAAGCCTAGAGGTATATGAATGGCAGTAGAATAGGAGCTGCATGTGTGAGAACGACTGGCATCCGTGGTGCATGGTGTGCTTCTGACTGGCGCTTGTGGCTTCTTCCCATCATCCATTTTTCTGACTTGCACGGTGTGTCGAGTGTTGTGTTCTTACAGCATGTGGAATTACTTGTAGCTGTGTGGACAATGAATGGATGCAATGTTTGTTGCACAGAACGGTCAAGGGGACACTGGAAAAATACCTGTGTTTGTTACTCATGTTATAAGGGCTTTTCTCTATTGCAGGTCCTTCAGTAGCATTTCTGCGACTCCCCATGTAATGATTCTATTTTAGTGGCTAGAAGTAGGCCTGATACCGTTCTGTCTCATCTACTCTTATTTTCATTTCCAGCAACCCGACATTCCCATCCCACATCAGGCATGATCTTAAGTCATAAACCAGTTAAAAAAAAAAAAAAAAAGTCCAAGAATGAATGTCCCCAAACTTTGTAGCAAATCTGTCAGAACTTGCCTGTTGGTTACATATGGACATATAA
Organism: Todus mexicanus; assembly: GCA_013389965.1. Taxonomy (NCBI): domain Eukaryota; kingdom Metazoa; phylum Chordata; class Aves; order Coraciiformes; family Todidae; genus Todus; species Todus mexicanus. Next base: position 1,983 of record WEIS01092688.1, read on the forward strand.
AAAGTTCAGCATTAAAGAAATTCCACAAAATGTTTTTCTCCCTTTTAAGGAAAAAGCAGTCAATAAGATAATTTACCTTGTTCTAGGAGAGGGCTCCCTGTAGATGGCTTTCTGCATCTCTTCAGATGGGCCATTGTATTGCTGTGCAAAGTAAAACAAAACCCCTAAAATCTATAAATGAAGCTCTTATACAGTGACTGTAGCTATTGTCGTCTCACCAAACTCCAAAATTTGCCTTCACACAGTAATGACACGTTGGGTTTTTGTATAAATAGGTTCTAGCTCCATTGACGGATTACAAATTGTATCCACACGCTCCAGAATTAAATTTGATTTTAAGAAATCCAAACCCATTTCTTTTGGGAAATTGTAGTTCATCAGATAACTAGAAAATTATACAGATAACCTAAAAAAGCCCCACCCCCCCGCCAGTGACAATTGTTTTTATATTCTTGAGTCATAAATATTTTTCTAGAATAAGAAATGCCTGTAAAGCATTTAAAGAGTGCCAACTTTACAACAGAGACCCTTGCAGGGATAGAGTAGTGATATTTGCACATGATTTTGTCTTTAAAAGGTACATACACACATGCCCACATTTATTAGTAACTGCTGGTATTTTTACCAACAGCAGCACTATAAAATCAGACTTTCTGTGAAGAACTCTTAAATAGCAGTTGGCAGTTTAATTAATAAATGATCTTAGCATGATTTGGTGCTTCACAGGGGAGAAGGGCTTTTCCTAGCTGTACGTTTTGAGGAAGAGCTTATATTGACATACACGGTTTGTTACCTATATGAAACACAACCGAAAGGATTTCGGTATGTTCTCTATCTTATATTTTTTTCCCTGATTTTTCAGCTTCCTAGTTAGTTTCATGGTGGATGCTCGCGGGGGTGCCATGAGAGGTTGCAGACATAATGGACTACGCATCATTATCCCTCCGCGGAAATGCACCGCTCCAACACGAGTGACCTGCCGGCTGGTGAAACGCCACCGCCTGGCCACCATGCCTCCCATGGTGGAAGGCGAAGGCCTGGCCAGCCGCCTGATCGAAGTCGGCCCTTCCGGAGCTCAGTTTCTTGGGTAAGGGGTGCCAAATGGCCTACAGGAACACCTTCAGGCTATTTTCAGCTGTTTTGCAAGTTGCACTGAAATGGTTCCTAAGACTTGAATAGAAAAAGATGCTTGTAACATATGGTAGCTGACTGGTTGTGGGAAATACAAATCACTTGTTAGTTAACAACTCAAAAAAGCTTTTTACACCTTTTCCTTTGAAAACGGATATTTTAACCACTAGCGCTAAGGTTCATGTGCTTCCTTGAATATAATTGTTTACTCAGTGTTGTGATACTATAGTGGGGGAAGACCCCGCTGCAGCCAGAAAAGGCAGTTCGTACTATATTTAAATAATCTACATCTAAGGCATGAATAGCACAGCACTGATCTAAAGCCCAGCTGCAAAGCCTGCTACATACACCACACAAGTCACAGCTGCTTAGTTTGGAGACTTGTGTTGTGTTGCCCCGAATTTGGACTATCAGGGAAGCACAGTGCCTTTGATTTTTCTGGGGTTGAAATTGCTAAATTAAGCAATAGGACAACCCTGGAATTTTTTGGCTGTTTCTTTTGTCCTATGCTGCAAAACCCATAGAAAGATCAGATCTGTGTCTGCTGCTGAGCTTGTTTTAGCAATTTTCAGCTGAAAGCAGCAGTTATCCACACTTTTTTTAAAATTTGTGTTACCGACTGTTCTCCCTATCAACTGTGGCATCCAAAAGTGGATGATTGAAGGAACCGCTTCTATTACAATAAAGAGCTTCATGCAGAAATTGTAAAAAAAAAAAGTGACTCTGTAAGCAGCAATAGTTAAAATCCATTTCAAAACAAATTAGCAGCTTTAAAATCCTATTATAACAGGTGGTCATGAGAGCCACAATCTTCATTAGTGCTTTTTCTACAAGATTGAGTTTAGGGAGAGAAAAAAAGTTGACTGGTAGATTTTAGCTGCCCACTGCTTTTATATGAAGTGTGCAAGGAGAACAGATGTGTTTTGGCTACTCCACTGTTGCTCTACTCTGGTAAAAAAGCAAGAGCAGTTCTCAAACTCAGTGAATGCAGTGCAAAGAGCAAGCCAACCGTTCCTTTTGTCAGACAGAACACCTCCTAATATCACAAACAACAGCAAACAAGCTGCCTGATCAGATGCTTTGTACCAATTATTATTTTCACATCTTGGTCGCTTTTGAAGAGAAGCGGACAGAAATATCAAGAGCAAAAGAATAATTGTGCTGTCACATTGAGTCTTCCCATTATCTTTGTCACACACAAATTGACCTTAAGTATGTTTCCCATTTTCTTTTTAATGGTTTCTCTAACAAGAATGTCTCACCTGAAAGACACAGTTTTATTCATTCTCAGATCTTTGTGCCTTTCCTGCAAGTGTTTTTCTAGGTGTTGTACTGGCAGTGATGTCAGAAAATTACCATACTGTTTGCAGAAATGCATTCTAAGGTCCAAATCCTGTACCCATTGCGTTCACTGCCGAAGCTCCCCCATCTTCCCGTAACAAGAAACGATCCTAAATTGACAAAGCTGATTTTGATCACCAAATTGTCATCGCTAGGACGGAACCTTATTCAGTGTACAGCCTAATTCCACTCTGTGGACCAGACAGCGGCACTGGCGTTCTGGCACAAAAAATACATAAAGTTTATTTATGTTCTTTCTTTCACTGCTGCTTTGGATGTACTCAGTAAACTTCATCTGCCTACGGCTCCTCCCCCACTTAATGAGGGAGAAAGCTTGGTCAGCCGAATCCTTCAGCTGGGGCCTCCTGGGACCAAATTCCTTGGGTAGGAGACACTTGAAAGAAATTGATGGATGCTGACCTCCCCATTCTTCTCCTCCTTCTGCAATATGATTTTTTTATGTCATTCTGCCCATGATACTGTCCCTTTCTATCATTTGAAATTTTGTATACCTAACCCTTAGTGGACCATTTTTCAACCTTTGTGGTATGTGGTTTTGTTTTGGTGGTATGTTTGTATCTTTTTCTTAAAGTACTGTGGCCTTCATTTTTGTTTTGGCATGAAATCTTCTTAGTTATGTGCTTGATGTCTGTAGCAAAGCAACCTGGATTGGGACAGAAAAGAGGAATCTACTGTAAATTTGAAGATGTTTTTTGTATCAAGGACTGATTAATCACTTAAGTTTTATGTCGGATACCACCAGTATAATAGAACACGCTACATTTACTATGTGCATGATAACTTGTGAGTCCTCTAATTAGAGAAGTGTATATACGAATATATTTGTGTTTTCTCTTATTTCTAAGAGTATATGTATATATTTAAACATAGATATATGTACACGTTGTATATGTGTGTATATATATAGACACATACACTGACACATATATTGACATCTGCTTGTAAGGCAACAGGGCAAATTCTTATCTCCTATACTGCAGTAGAAACTCAGATGATCTCCTCAGGCCTCCTTTATCTGTCCCAGAGTGTAAATCAGGAATAAATTCATTGGAATACACAGAATTATGATGAAGTACAATTGGCACAGGTCACAATCGCTCTGATTGCAATGAAGTTATTCTGATTTGCACTAGTATAAGCGAGATCAGAATTTGTCGCACTATTCATATACGTTACAGTAGATTCTCTTTGAAATGAAGTTGCACAGGTTAACCCAGACAGTAGTGACAACTAAAATGAGCATGAGGTTTTTTTATAAATTTGCAAATCAATCACCAAATTTCTAGCTGAGCACAATTGCTAAATACCCATTCACACTGTGGAAAGAGGTGAATGCACTTTTTAATCTGTCCTTCCACATTTACTGCGTCCCTGTAAAAATCTAATGTGTTAGTGACCTACTAGTTGAGGATTATGTGAAAATATTTCAGAGAGACAGGTAGAATTCCAGGTCACTTTGTAGCAGACTGAGTAGAGTTGCTGTTAATCCTGTTTCTTCCTCTCTCCCGTGTGCATTTAATGCGCTGTGTTGCTGTGCCAGGCCTGTGATTGTGGAGATTCCTCATTTTGCTGCTCTGCGTGGGAAAGAGAGGGAGCTGGTGATCCTGCGCAGTGAGAACGGGGACAGCTGGAAGGAGCACTTCTGTGAATACACAGAGGATGAGCTGAATGAGATCTTGAATGGGATGGATGAAGGTATCCAATGTGATTTAATTTTGCTCCTGCATTACTTCTGTAACTGCTTTAACAGGGTAACCGTTTATTCTATTTAGCACCTTATGTTTGGTCCGGCCTAGAATTTCGGACACTGGGGAATCTGCCATCACAAAGTCAAGATCAGATACTAGACTTAAGTTTCATAATGCTCCTTTTCACAGTGTTAAACAAAAAGCTTCCATAGCAAACATCTTTGCCAAACAAGGCAATTATCATACTAATCCTTCCCAAGCAGCTACATGTGTGGGAGGAAATGTCAGTCATGGGTACTCTTGTTTTGTGAGAGAACAGAATGGCCTCGGGTTGTCTAGGATCTGCAGAATTTGTTATTAATTTTGATGGCTTTTTAAAAAAAACCAGCAGAGTAAACAAGCCAGCTGAATTCATACTTCGATACTTTTTTAATTTGGAGTTTAGTTTCCTTGATGCTCCTCTAGGCCATAGGATGAAAGTGTGAAGTAGAAAGGGGCTGGGCCAGTCCCTTTGCTTGTTTGCCCCTTGGTTTAGAGGGTGTTGTCAATATGTTCTGAGTTTACTGTCTTAAGCTCCGTTCAGTTACTTGTTCTGTTCCTTTCTTGATTTCTCCGGTTTAGCTGAACTTAAAATACTGGGCTATGTTTCCTTTTCCCCTTTTATTTCTAAACAATCCTTTTGCGAGCTGCAGTTAAGCCGTGAATAGATTAAATGCGTTTTGGGTGGTTTCTGCGAAATTCTTGTCTTCTGACCATCTCCTCTTTTGGCGTCAGTACTTGACACTCCAGAGGAGCTTGAGAAGAAACGGATCTGCCGCATCATCACCCGTGACTTCCCTCAGTACTTCGCAGTGGTGTCCAGGATCAAACAGGACAGCAACCTGATCGGACCCGAGGGAGGGGTGCTGAGCAGCACTGTTGTACCTCAGGTGCAGGCAGTCTTCCCAGAAGGGGCTCTCACCAAACGAATTCGTGTTGGCCTCCAGGTGCAGTGAAACAATTTATGGCTTAGCTTTTTTTTTTAGTGTAAAATCACCTTACTTGAATTAAGAAACAGCATATTCAGCTTATATTGTATGCTGTTGTCTAGAATGCTTCTAGTAAAAATCATGTCTGAAAAATTCATGCAAGAGTCAAAGCAAGTTATTCCAGTTAATTCCGATTCCTGCCTGTTACCTGTCTATATAATCTTGGGAAAAGCACCTAGTTTTGGTGATGATGATGATGATATTAGTGTAGGTCATAGAACAATTTCTTAAATACTTATGAAAGGCATCGGACAAGTACAAAGTACTGTAATAACTAGGTCAAATGTACAAGTGAACCAGCCTCACAGTTCACTACTGAAAGAGGGGGAAGTCTTTCCCTACTTCCATCCCTTCCTCCTGCTGCTTGCATCCACCACTTACCTTGGCCAGGAGACTGCTGCAGATTGTTGTGGGAAATCGTGCCATTTAGTGTAAAAACTTCAGGGTTTGGGGGCAGACCCAGTTTTTTACATACTTATTAAATGTTTTTCAAGTAACTGTTCTGGTTTTGTCTTTTGCTTTGGGAAGGCTCAACCTATGCATCCTGAACTTACCAAGAAGATTTTAGGCAACAAGGCTACCTTCAGTCCTATAGTCACACTGGAGCCCAGGAGAAGGAAGTTCCATAAACCCATCACAATGACGATTCCTGTCCCCAAGGCCTCCAGCGACGGGCTCATGAATGGTTATGGAGGCGACACACCCACTTTAAGGTTACTATGCAGCATAACAGGTAGGACACAAATACTAGAGCTTTGTGTGTGCATCTTGAAATTGTCATTGTGGGCTGAATACATTGAACCGATTATACACATGGAAAGCCTGGGGAAAGCTCAACTGGGATGAGAGGCTCCGCAAATAAACTGCTTTCCAAACAATTACTTCATAGCAGAAGTAACATTTGTTGTTTGGCCTAATAAGAGATGCATAATATAATTTGTCTACATTTAGCCCATATCCAGGGCTAAACTACAGCAGTTGCTCTATCACCCCATGACCCCCTCACCAGCAGAAAAAAAGAGATCAAGAAAAAGAGAGGAAACTCACAGGTTGAAATGAAAACAGGTCAATGAAACAGCAAAACCTAGTACCAATATAAAGTATACAAACTCACCCCACTGGCTGTATATCAGTCACAATAAACAGAAAAGCAGCTCTCAAAGAGTAGAGTGCTAAGTGAACCCCTTACAGGGATGGGGAGAAGGCGCAGGAAGACCCCCACCCTTAGCAAACTTCCCCTGTTCTACTGGGATGGGATAGACCTGTAACCACTTGGGGCAGCTGTCCTGGTGGACTCCAAACTGCTAACTGCCTGCAGACTGTGGCTGGCCTGATTCTGTCCCAGTGGAACAAGGACATACAATCAAAGACTTCAGGATTTGAGTTTTTTTCACATTCTCCTTACAGGTTGTTTCTTGAGAACCAACATACCTCCGCCTAGCAGAGTCACTGCAGTACACACATAAAGTTGCAGTGTGCTTTAGAGGAAAATACTGGAATGAAATGCTTCATAATTGCTATTACTCCAAAGTGATTAGCATCTCATTAGTTAAGAGGCAGAAATGAGCTGTGTGCATTTGTTCATTAGAAGTTAGCATCTTCCTTCATTTTCATGCTGATTTCAAATACCAACCCAATGTAAGATGCATTAAACACTGAGATGTGCCAGTGAGTCATTCCCGGAAACAGGTGCTTTTACAATTTCTTGATACAAAGGAGTTAGGTAGCTGCTGAAACACTAGAAACAACATCTGGTTAACCAAGAAGTATTTGCGTTTCCAAGACAGTGAAACAACGTCTGTGTAAATAGAGAAGAATGGTCTCCTCTGTAAAGAGGAATTTGAGTAAGTTTTTGGAGGGGCAGTTAATCTGCAAGGATCCTCTAGAAAACTCCAAAAGGGGAATTCAGTCCAAGAATGCTTCACCAAAAGAAGTTTTCTGAAAACTAGTATTCCTTTACAGATACAACTTGATGCAAGGTTTGCTTAAAGACTGTGTTACATGATCAGATGGATATCTAACAAGTCAGCTGTGTCTGAGAGGAGGGACAAACACATATTCTGACTTACCCCTGGTTATGCGTAATTTTTCCTTTAGTTCTTCATCTGGGCTTTATAGGTATCATAACTGCTGTTAAAAATAAACACTACTGGTTTCTGTGAGCTCAGTATGATTTTAAGGTAACTGGAAACCACCTGGATATTGTTCACCAAAAGGTGAGGCAGGGACGTATTCTGAAGAACTTGAAGACACAGCTGCAGGGTGACAGATTGCGTGCACATTTTCAGCTGCGTGGGCCAAGCAGGAAGCTGGCAACGTCTGAGACAGAGAGGGCTGAAACACTTAATAGACTGGTAGAAATCCAGATGGCTGTCTAGTGTACAGCACGATTCGGAGGTGCACATTTCGGCTGCAGGATCTTCCAGGGAGCCTGTCGCACACACGTCGTTTCATAGGTTTTCATAGTGAGGTGAAAAAGAAAATTCTTGATTATGTACATACTGGAGCTGAGTCTTTGAATTATTTGGAAAAGAAGTTGATTATAGAAACCATAAACTGGAGTTGTCATTATTAGTAACGTGATTATTGTTTCCCAAGTGTAACACTATAGATTTAACTGCACTGTATCTGGGTCTGTTTTGCCTCACGTATGTCAGTAAGACATTTATGAACAGAAGTAATGTATAATAAATGACATCTTCGCCCCCAAATTCTAGCCTCTTTTACATTTCTGGAGCTCTGCTGCAAGTCTCATCATTTGAAAATCATTTAGGCACTTTGTTCTCTCGGAGGAAACCCGTACAATCCTACTAGTGTTAGTGGAATCAAGTGGACCTAAGGAGAAGGCATGTCTGGAATTATTACTGGTTGCATAGTGATTAAAAACTCAGAAGAATGTAAAATACTTCTTAGAAGCAAGAAAGTTGCAGATGTGCTTGGTTTTAATTTTTAAAAACCTCTCTATCATTTCAGGAGGAACCACCCCTGCCCAGTGGGAGGACATCACTGGGACAACACCACTGACATTTGTTAATGAATGTGTTTCCTTCACAACCAACGTGTCTGCCAGGTACCTGTGCCACAACAACTGAGTTACTTTCAAGTGCATGTCTGTTTTCAATAAATATTTCCTTTAAACTATTTTAATTTATATACTACAAAGAACATAGTTTGTCTATGCTGGGGTCCAATTCACAAGAAATATGCAAATTTCTGTGGAAACAGAAATCTCTTATTTGGGTAGCTCATTATACAGCTTAGAAAGAGATTTTATTTCCAGAATATTCAACAAATGAGAAATGAAGCAGAAAGACCTGTAGGTGTACCAGACTGTGATCGACAAGAATCCCATCCAACCATCTGTTCTTGTGATGAGATTCAACTGCTGTCTTTCTGAAAACAGAATTTCATATTTAAAAAAATAAAGAATATATATACATGTATGTACGTATTTCAGTTTGTAAACTGTCTGTGATTTATATCACAAAAAAGCTGAAAAGTCTCCTTCCCTCTAACAGGAGGTGCAGTCCATGCCCTGGAAAGTATTAAATGTAGAGTGTGTAGTCTAGCAAACAGTTGCAAAAATCTTGGATAATTTGCCCATGAAAATCAATGGATTTCCTTCAGTGCAAACATTGAGTGTCTAGGGCCTAGTTATTACTATCAGATTAAGTTTGCTATTTAATTAAATAATTTATTCAACATTAATATGAGTTCAGCTCTTGCCGTCCAATCTACAGGATCACTTCAGGTGAAATAAAGTATGATTTTTCCACACTTTTCGACTTCAGAAATGACTTTCTTCCCAGTCAGTTGGATCCTTTGCCTATGTACATTTCTTTTCAGTTCAGCCAAACATTTTCTTCAACAGCGGTGGCCACAAGAGGGAGATCTTAAAGTGTGTTTCAACTCTCATCTGCTGACTGTAGTGCTGTGTTGAACAGGATAAACTAAAGATCAATTTAAGAAGGAGATGTGGAGACTAGATGCAAAGTATGAGAGGTCAAAGTCCTTAAAATTGTGAAGTGCCCAGCCGGGCTGCACAGGAAATACAGCCAGACTGAGGGTGACAGTGTGTGGAACTACAATCCATGTTTCCAGTCATGACATTGAAATAGATTAGTACTGCTAATGTTCTGTGATATAGACAGGCTCCCATGTACAGATTTTAATGGGCTCTACCTCTTCTTTTTAAAATGAGTGAATGGTCAACAGGCTACTTTAACCCAAACATGATTTTTAGATGCTGTTAAAATTAGACAATGGGATTTTTTAATGTATTTACAGTCTGAGAATTAATTACCTTCATTGCTGAAGGACAAACTAACTTGAATTTCTTTACTTGTGCCCTGGTGTAAAAAGTGCATTTACCCTTGTGAGAGTCAGCTGATTCCTGACTGTTTGCTCTTCACAGTAACTTGTTTATGTCTAGTTAAATCATGAATGATGGAGAACAATTCTCCCACTCATAAGACTAATTTCTGTCCAAAACGAGCTTGAGAAAGAGATGATTTGTGTAAAATACATGTGAGTTAAACAGCAGACTTGGAGGCATAGTGGTTTTCCATTTCCTGAGCCACAGCTTTTCAAAAAATTAAGTATCTGTTTGGGCTTTTTAGCCCTTGGTGTATGACAGCAAATCACTTGAGCATATGGTGATTTCTGAGAGGACAGAGTCTCTGCAGTTTGAGCCCAGCATAGCGGAGTTCTCCCACACATGGAAAGGAAGTACCAGGATGCAGAGCCTTCATGTACCAAACAGGCTTTCTCTCTTTCAAATGTCAGCAGCCTGTTTTTTAACCAGTGTGTTTGTTAAATGTTCTGAAGATAAGCACAGCATGAAATCCGCTATTATTCAGCTGCAGATGAGTAACACCAGAGAAATCACACTTGAAAGGTATGCTTTGTGGGTTATAATAGTATGTAATCTACAGTAATAAGCCCCCCCTGTAGATTTTATCAGCTTTTGAGGTGTCTTTGACCTCTCATGACTTCCATCTCCATCCTACGGGTGTCAGGCTCAATGAGTCCGTGCTTGCCACTCACACAGTGAATTTTATATGAAAGAAATGTCATCAGCTCCACAGAGAAACTAAAGGAGGTGGTATCTGCGAAAGAAGGCAATACGTGCTACTCCTGGTAAAATGCTTGGTGCATTTTTGCTGGTATATTTTGGGAGTAGAAATCAAGTTATTTTAAGTGAAAGCTGTTTCCTTTGCAAAATAACAACTCGATTGTCTGGCCAAATGTATAAGGAAATTCAGTAAATTATTTTAAGTGCAAGATATGTATTTCATAAACACAAAAATATTAAATATTTAGATCTATATTTAAATCCAGAGAAGGTGTATGAGACAGGCACAGGAAAAGTGAACTTCTTAAAGCCTTTAAAGCCAGTCACATACCTGGGAGCAAATAAGCTTCTAGCAGAGGGAGATCATACCACAAAGGCAAAGAGTTTGTGCAGCAGGAGACTCTGTGAAGGGTCTGCATCTGATATTTAGGTCCAAATGCTTTTCCTCTTGATTTTGCATCATGCTCCCAAATGCATAGGAGCTACCGTGAGCATTCTTAGGCTATGCTTCCCAAATGGTAACTTTTTTTTTTTGTACTTTATTCTGACTTGTCATATACAATTGGTGTTGGTTCCCAGCTAATGCTGCCAAGAAAGGAAAACAAAACCTTTTCTCGCTGAAATCCTTCTTTGCTGATGACATAACTCTTCATGGTTTTTTGCAGATTTTGGTTGATAGACTGTCGACAGACACAAGAATCTGTTACTTTTGCTTCCCAAGTGTACAGAGAGATTATCTGTGTCCCCTACATGGCCAAATTTGTGGTGTTTGCCAAATCACACGATCCCATAGAAGCACGGTTAAGATGCTTTTGCATGACAGATGACAAGGTGGATAAAACTCTAGAACAACAAGAAAACTTTGCTGAAGTTGCCAGAAGCAGGGACGTAGAGGTACTGTATAAGAACCTTAAACAGTTTTTTGTTTCATTCTTATTGTCTGTTTTTAACCTCACATTTTCTGCCTTCTATCTGCCACAAGTTGGGGGTTACCATTTAGTCCAGCCTTTTCACATTCTATGTCTTTTTTTCTGGTATCAGGGTCAGCATTTCTTTAATTCAGATTCAGAACTAGAGCAGCTACTGCCAACTAAGTATTATGAAATCTGTTGGAGATGGGTAGTTAATGCAAGTAGGAAGCATTGCCTGTGGATTTTATTGAGCAAAAAGCAATAGTTTGTAAGAATTTTGCGCAGTTTGGCTGGGGTTTCAGGTGCACAACAAGACTAAAGATTTAAGTCACTGAACAGAGAGCTGAGAGCAGCTAGATAGAATATGGACTTGTAAAACCAAACAACAAGGCTGAATTTCTGGAAAGTAAAGATGAGATGTTAATATATAAGCAGTTTGAAGGGAACATCTCCAAACCCGGTAAGCTGA
>WEIS01092689.1:0-20305 GCA_013389965.1 Todus mexicanus
TTCATGTGGGTGATCAAACAGGGAAAAAAATCCCAAACATGTATGTGCCTGCATTTGTGTGTTGTATACAGACTTCGGAAGAAAAGAGCAACCTCGTTCTCCTGATACTTAACGTGAATTTAATAGAGTCTGTGGCTTTCTTACAGTAATCAGAAAGTTTCTGGGCACTGATTATTCCATGTTTTGATATACCCTGAGCATCTTCCGTTTTAAATGTCTGCAGCTGATCACAGATAGCGACACAAAATTTAAATCTGTTAAGAGTAATGCTAGAGGGGTCAGGAGCCCCATCCCTTAGGAGAACTTCCGCAGCGAAGATGTGCAGAAGTGTCCCCAAATGGCTGCGCTCGATCGTGCTTCCAACACATTTTATTGTTCTTCTTCCAAGATCTGAAATGCCTCTTCTCATTCAAACATGTTGCTTCAAGTTGCTGGTTTTTGAAAAACGATTGTTTCAATTGTCAGGTAAAGGCATATGAGAATTTTTTACAAAAAGAGTTTTGTCCTAGGTTTTCCGTGGAATGAAAGTGATTAGAGGTCTGCCTGTACCAGGGAGTCTCCCTGAAGTCTCTGAGATGGCAATGTATGAGAAAAGGGATGTTTATACAGGTGTCCTGAAGTTCTGTGCACTACATTATCATAGAATTTGCCGATGTGCGCTTGTAATCTGTTGACTTTTTTCTCCTTAGTAAACTTGTCCTTTGGTGATAGCCCCAGTCTTTGAATTAACAAGACTATTTTAATTTTCTTTTAAAAAAAGAAGTTTTCATTAGTCTTCTAAAACTAACATCAAAAGTTCTGTTCTTAGTGCCTCTGTACATCAGTAGATGGTACCTTCCCTCCCTTCCTATTACTCAGCCAGAGCAGCAGCTGTTCAAACCCTTATGTGGACTGTCCAGTCTCCTGACAACCAGCATGCTGTCATCTTTGCCCAGGACTGGGAAGAAAAGGTGAAAAAGCTGAAGAAGTTGAAAAGATCTTTTCCAAGTCTTAAGCCTGATTGTCAGAGGGCTTCAACAGAAATTCGAAGTGCAGTACAAAATGTGGTGCATACTTGAAAGCAAGTAAATCTCCTAATTACTTGGTCTTGTAAATGTTACTTTTAAGGGTGTTAATGCATCTGATAATTTTAAAGCTGGTGAATCGATAAGCTGAAATGAATTACTCAGAAAGCTAAACCACTAGTCTCAGTGGTGAATAGATTTTTAGTTTGACCACTCACTCCCTAAAAAAGAAAGGGCTAATTAGGTAACTCGTGTTGTAACTGAAGGAAGAAGAAACATTCACAACTGAAAAGAAACATGTATTTTAAAAATAATCATGCGTACTTCTGTAGAAATGCTTAAACTTGAGATCTAAGCTGCTGTTACTACAAGGGCAGTGATTATTGCTGGGCACGTAATGCATTTATAGGTTTGTGATCTGGGAGAAGCATATTCTCTCTAGTCCGCTGTACTGTTTCTCTGTGCTGGGATATAAGAATTTAAAAACCATGCTTCAGGTAGAACAGATACACAAAAATAGCTTACTGTGTGTCTGACACTGGCCTGGGGCATGTCAGTAGCAAAATGCTTCCAAGGCTTATTAAAGAAGTTTTACAGTTTTCTTATAGAAGTGGAATTTGGATCAAGCATGTTGAGGTACCCGTCTGTCCCATGAATAGAGCTGTATTTATATGACAGTGTTTCATCTGCTGGTTTGTGCCAGTACAGTTCTTAACTCGAATGTGTGAAATATCTCAAAGAAAAGAACAGAATTGAAAAAATCCCCAGGAAGTGACAGAAGACCGGTCATTACAAGATACTGCACAGCATTTAATAGAGAAGGTTCAATAATACTGATGTTTTCTGTCTTCTTTTTCTGCCAAAAAAATTTCCCTATTCTCTTCAACTCACAACAAAAATTTCTTCCCATTATGGAATCTCTGGTTTTCCTGTAACCATCAGTTTTACCTTCACAGATTTAATTTGAACCAGCCGTAGTTCTTTCCTATTGGAGGTGATTAGTGTAGGCTAAAGAATCGTAACAGAAAGAAGGTTTTGATAATGAAGATGTGGAAGCAATAAATGACTTATAGATGCAATAACGGCCTTGACAGAAGTAACGTAAGAAAAGTAACATAAGAGGTGGTTGTGAGAGTGGGAACTTGAGTGATTGGGGAATAATTGAATTACCAACACTAACGAAAAGGTGGCTTAGGAAGCAGATGGATTTACTTTTAAGATTTTTAACTTGAGGAACTGTTGAGACATCAGAGGAGATACCTTCAAGTTCAAGGATAATGAGGAAAATGTTTACAATGAAAAATAGTGTCCAAATCATTTCTGTAGTACTGAGGATGGGCAGTTAAAGGGTCAAGTTAGGAAAGCAAGTGAAATTGATGGAAGGAATATGTGGTGTCATCTCTATACCTTCTTGTTTTCCTTTGGTCTTAGTCCAGTTACTTTCTTATGATATAGAAAGAAAAGCTGAGATTTAATCCTTTAAAAAGTAGGGATTTTAATAGGCGAATGTCAAGTTTCATTTAATGTAAAACAAACCCAAACATGTTGATGGTTTGCGATTCTTAGCTCTACTGTGCAACAGCTGTTGAAAAACTTCTTTCTTACTGTATTTAAAATAACCTCGTTGCACTAAGAAGTGAATTGCTTGAATACTAGTGGGAGAGGCACCTCTAAAATATCTACGTAACTCTAGATTTCAATAATTTAGTGTCGTTGAGCTTTCTAGTCATGCTTCTGTGTATGTCTGGTTTTGAATTTGGTGTGGAAAAGAATTAACAGTATTGCTTTAGCACTCCAGCGCAGAGAAATAGGGGACTATAACTGTTGAAGTATAAACATTACCTTTGAACTCTGTCTACTTATTGAAAGATTACTGTGTTTGGATTTAGAAATGTCTTTGAAGCTATATTTGATGAAAGTACATTGTTTAAACTTAGGAGTAGTTGGTGTGCATGTGCATGCCATGTTGTTTCTGTAGTTACTTAACCAAGCGTATCTACAATGCACTTAAGAGTTTAGCTCTGGTTTGCATTAAAATGTATCTTCATCTCAGCAAAACCTGCAGGATGCTAACAGGTTAGGGTAAGCTCAGGCACACACATCCAGAGTCCTGGAAATTCTTCCCAGAGCAGTAATACTTACCTCACAACTGAAAATTAAGTTTGGCAGATGAAAGTAGAAACTGAATTCAGCATGGAATTTATTTTAGATTATTTGTACTGTGGAAGAGCTTTCTTAATGTAGCCGTCTAACTTAATATCTGCAATATTTGTGCAATAACCCCACGTGCGAGCGTGTCCTGCTTTACATCACTATGAAACAGAATAACGGAATACTTCACAGGTTCTAGGTAAGATAATGACCGTTGTAATTACAAGTTACGTGCTCACTGATAGATTAGGGATTTTATTCTTTTTTCCTTTTTTCTTTTTTCCTTTTTTTTTTCTTTTCTGCTTGAGCCTACAGGTGTAAGCTTTTTTAACCTACTTGTACATCTCAGGGTTCTCTTTGCAGGCTCTGGGAGTTAGCAGTGGGACAGCTTGTGAGGTGACTACCGCCAGCTGTCCACCTTCCTCTCTCGCCGGAGGTCAGCGCCTCTGTGGCAGTATCAAGCGAGCACCAGCTCATCAGCCACAGCTGCTCAGAGCTCGGCATATTAATTTAAACTGCCATTGATTCTGGTTTAGGCTATGCTAGACTTGCCACCGACAATACTTGCTCTCTTCTCTTGCCCTTGCTGCGGAGGTGGTAACCTCCTCGCGGTTTGTGTCTGGAGCTCGTAACCTCATAAAAATATCCCAACGTGAGTTTCTAGGGTGAGTGCTGAAGCTCATAGATGACTGAAGAGCTGTTAGCTGACTATTCATATAATTCAAAAGAATTACGAGAGAGGTTGAAAGGGCGCGTTTCGGCAATTTAAAGTTAGAAGGGCAATGTACCTAACACAAAGAACAAACTTAAGTGTAATTTGCAGAGTATGAATCTGAAATTTTATTTCTGTAGTAAGCACACTTTAAATAATAACCTTCCCCTGACACATCTGTGTTTTAGAAGCATATAGAGGAGCAGAATCTTACTACTCTATTTATTTGGCCAGCTATTAAATGGCCTCTTCGGAAGACTGATGGAGAGCACTCCTTTGAGAGTATCTGTGTGTTATTTACAGGGATTTGTGAGAACAGCTAGACTGACAGATCCTCCTATCAGCAGAGTACCCTGCTTCTACAGGCGTGGCAAGCAGCTGAGGAAAACTCAGATTAAGGCTTGAATTTGCCTAGCAGCATATTGTATCAGCAAACTGTGACAGTGTTCAACTTGCCGGTCTTGTCTCTGCAAATACTTTTAAGGAAAGCTTTTCTCTTACCCATTGCAAGGAGGAGTGATAAATTCAACGATATTAAAAATATGAGGCTTTTTTATCAAGTAATGTTCGCTAGTGTGTTTGTCTTGTTCACGACACGATGTATGAATTAATTTGGACAGTGGTTATCTTACGGGTAGCAGAACAAAAATCTATGTCCTTGTTGACAGTTTNGTGTTTATTCTTCAAGGGTAGAGGTCTTCTGGAGGGGAGCTGGCTTGCAGAGGGGGAAGACAGTATTCTTATGCTAATCCCCGCTCTGGATAAGGAGCAAAGCAGCCGTGCAAACAATGGAAGTGGAGCCAGAAAGTCTGCTCGGCAGTCTAGCACGCCTTGGAAAGCCTGTCGGGCTGGGCGCCTAGGGCTGCGCTGGCCTGGCAGCTCCGGCTGCCTTGGGGGAGCTGGCAGCTCGCCAGGGCCCTTGCGAAAAAATCACTACCTAGAAAACAAGAGTTAAGGCTGGAAGAGAGGGGAAGGGGGACACAAGTAGTCGCAGTCTATTTTTTATGTTTGAAGAAAACAAAACCCAACCCTTTGAGTTGTCTCGGCTTTGTTGCTGCTATTTTCTTCTTTGTACCAAAACTGAAATGCAAGTGATCTGTTTTTTAAATAGTAACCTCTTTTTTGTAAGCAGTGTTGTGCGGGAGAGATGGAGATTTTTAGCAGCGTGCCCCTACACAAAAATGAGCTTACGCTACCCTCATGTGGGCAAAGACGTTTGGATCGGAAAGTGTGCAAGGACCTGGAGCTGCAGGCGTTGGGGGGCTCTTGGTCTTCTCTTCCTTGACCTAAGGATGGCATTTGGGGGCTCTTGCTCTTGTATTCTTTGGCCTAAGGATGGCGATGGGGGGCTCTTGGTCTTCTGTTCCTTGGCCTAAGGATGGCATTGGGAGGCCTTTGGTTTTCTATTCCTTGTTCCTTCTCTTGTAGAAGTCCATGTCAGTGGCCAGGAGGAGGAAAGCATAGGTTTGTGTGGCTTGCTTTGTTACTGGTTAAATTCAGTAACCAGAAATAGACAGACCGTTCTACTTAAGCACCGTGAAGTGAAAAATAGGCTCTGTAACTGCAAAACAAAACCCCAGTTTCTGGAGGACTTTCCATGAGTTCCAGAGTTTGCATAATCACCTGCACTTTGGAGACAAAAAGTAGTCGTGAATTTCTTTTCCTAGATTGGACAAAAGTTATAGGGGGAACAGAAACAAGACCGTTGGGTCTAAGTACAGTAAAAGCTTTCCCTGACTGTTTTTTTGTTCAGGATTTTTGGTTTTTGACACAGATTAATGAACAATTGTCCTTAAATTATAAAAAAAATCCTGTAAGGTTGTGAAAACATTTGTTAGTCTTCCTTATAGCGCTGAAAGGGATGCTGCACTGTAGAAACTCTTCCTATGAAAGCGTTTGTGCTTTTAAAAGGCGCTGGGCCTTATTTTTAAGATCCATGGTTCACTTTTTCAGAAGTGAGCAAATCTATATGGAGGATTGAGGCCTGGCTCTTTCCCTTCCGCAGCTTGGGTATATTGTTCCTATAAAATAGCTGTAATTCAGAGCGAAAATACGTGATAGGTCTTGAGGATGGTGTGCTACGACCATAATATTTTCAATATTCATGCGTGAAATTTGTAGCAATTTTAATGACTTTTTCTTGTGATGTTTCTTTAAGTAATGTTTTTGTGAACAAATCTGAAAGGCTTGAGTTACGTTCCCAGTTTGGATTTGATAGATTTAGAGATGGAATGTATTATGTGGGGACTTCTCCACTTGTTCATATTGACTGGTACCACAATAAGGAACTAACAAAAATTATAAATAGATAATACAAACATTTCTGAATGATAGCTTCTGGGTAGAATCCACAAGTTAATGTCATTTATGGTAGGAGGAGCGTGGGTGTCATTTGCCAGTTGCCGTCACGGCAGAAGCCCTCAGCCAACTAATTGCCAAAAGGGACGGAAGGGAAATGAATCGAGATGAGTAAAAATTGGATAGTGAAATCCTGTTTGAGTGTGCTCGAGTATGAGAATGTGTCATATTGGTACCACACTAGGATATGACTGAATACCTGATGGCACTGGGAAAATAGCTTTATATTCAATTTCATTACTGTTAATTTAATGACAGAAACTTCGTAGCAGTTAATTCATTGGATCCCAGAGTAACAGTAAGATGAGCATGCAAGAGTCCAATGAGTGGAGTCCCCAGTTAGCTAATTGTGCAGGGCATAACAGAAAGCACCTAGGCTTTAATGTATTCATGGTTAACAACTTTGTTTATGAAACGAGCAGCTGTATCACAATTTAGTATTTGGCTTTAAATTTCTGCAGTCACATACAAACATCTGATATTTGCAAGCAATGTGAAATTTTCATAAGAGTTCTGTTAGAGTATCCGAGGTGTCTTTTGGTGACTCTTTTGAGCTACAGAAAAATCACAAAGTCCTCTTCTAAGACTGTGAACTCTGCCTGCAGAAAGCAGTTGTTCGGGGCTCGTGGTCTTTTGGATTAACAAACCCACCATTGCAGTAGAAAACACGGGATTGTAAACATCCTGCAAACAGAACATGAATATGCTTTTCATGGCAGTCTTTTGAGAAGTGTATAATACAGAATCACAGAATTAACAAGGTTGGAAAAGCCCCTAGAGATCATCAAGTCCAGCCTGTAACCTGTTACCTAGCCTATCACCAATCTGTTACCCAATATCATCTAAATCTTGTCCCTGAGTACGTCATCCAACCTCTTCTTGAGCACATCCAAGGACGGTGACTCCACCACCTCCCTGGGCAGCCTATTCCAGTGAGAAATCACTCTCTCTGGAAAAAAGTTCTTCCTGCACACGCACTCAAGCATACTTCATTTAACATTTTGGATTTTGTAACAGTTTGTATATGGGAAAGAACATGGTGATAATTTACACCATCATCTGGCTTTTAATCTATGCAATCACTAATGGTTTTAAATAATTCTAAACCAATCTACCGTTTAATGGAGTTATATTTCTGAGCTTGCAGAGATTGGTGCCTAAACAAATAAGGCTTTCTTTGAAGTAGTTTTTGTTGACGGCCACGTAACCAACGGCAATAGCCAGCAGTCTTCTCCACCAACTGCATGGTTTCTTCACAGATTTTGGTGGTGGATTTACCTGCATTTTTAATTTAGCATATTTGGCAGCACTTAATAAAAGAGCCAAGCTAGCTACGCTGCGATGCTTTTGTGTGATGTGTGTAGGCCTGCCTTGCAATAAAATAATAGACACATGTTTAAAAAGTAGGCTTGTACAAGTGTTTGATAGTATCACGCAGTGTAGAATCTGAAACTTTTATTTTAAACTGTTTTCTTGTGATAGAATTGGTTACATTTGACTGTTTGATTTTGAATAAGCTAAAGTGAAGCCGTAGCCCTTGTATTATGAACAACAAAATGGAGCTGTGAGGGCTCTCCTGGATCGGGGTGCTCCCGTCCTGTCACCTGCAGCTACATGGGAGGGTGGCCTTTGTACACTAATGACTAATTATGTTTTTAGATTCTAGTTAGTTTGAAAGTCAGCCCTAGAACCTTGTAACCAGTGGTTAAGAATTGTGTTCTAATTTCTGATCTACATAAATTTGATGGCTAATCCATGGCTAGTTGTTGAACCAGTAGTTTTCAAGTTGAATAGCTGTCTTTACTTCTGTTTATTGCCATATTACATTTTCAGAGGGTAGTCATTTCCCTGCCAACTTTCACTGTATTAGTATTTTTCTTTTCTCCTTGTCCCCATTCATAGGGCTTTCCTGTTTTCCAGATAGTGTTATCAGTCCTTCTAGGCGTATGTTGAGTTTATCAATCACACTGTCTCTGCGCTGTCCATGCTTTACCGTTTCCCCTGGGAATTTTCCCTAGGAAATCCTAGAGTTGTGTTTGTCTCTTTCTCCCAGCAACACCACACGAGTGTCTCTAATGTTCTGCAATCGGTTAGTGTACTTGAGACGATGAGCATCTCTCTCTTCCACTCATGAGCTCCTGGTCTATGTGAAGTAAAAATTCTTCAGAGTTCTCAATATCCATAAGTTTTCCAATTCTATGCTGTTGTATTTCATTCCATTTCTGTTACTTCAGTTCTTCAACGTCATGCACAAAACCAAAACTCAACTGAATTGACAATTGATGTTTCTCAGCAAGGTTTGTCCAAGCTTTACCTTCTGTGCTTAGTTCATTAATTGAAAACAGTAAGTATTCTTGAATGAAGCTGATTCAAGAATCAAGGTCCTTCAGTGTAATTTGAAATACACTAATAATCTCTCTTCTTGAAACTACTTGTTGTCTGTCCCGCAGTGAATTCGTGACTGTTCCTACGATCTCTCTTCAGCCAAATTAGTAATTTTCTTTGTGGCACCGTATCAGGTTCTTTTTAAGCTCTAATAGAAAAGTTGTTGTTGCATACTGCTTTAGACTGATAGTCAAGCTTAGCTCAGGCATTGTGTTACGCCTCAGAGTTGTATTCGAAACTGTACATGTGATTGAGGTAATGCGCTTACGGTTACCTAAGACACTTCTTGCTCCCATTACACGTACCAGAAATATTTAATATTTTTTAGTTTCCTTTGGCAAATCCGTTTACTTGGTGTTGTATGTACTGCTGCAAATCTTGCCTGTTGAAATTGATGTAATGTTGTGAACCTTGCAAAGTCTCATTGACATTTCTTTTTCCACGTTCCCCTTTTACAGTACTGTCTTCGTTGTTACATGCAGCACTATCATTTTGTATTGGAATTTGGGACAGTGCAGCTCATTTGGTTTGGGGATCATCCTGTTAAAAATATTACAGAGCCACGTTTAAAGAGCAGTTACTGCTGAACTCTCCTCTTTCAGATAATTTTGGATCATACGACAAATCCTTCGCGCTTTAGCTTCATATATTCATAGTTATATGGTGTGTAATACTAGGCTGCCCTGATAGTGCCACAAATTCAAAGCTGAATTCCAGCTCAGAAAAAACCCACACACAGTTTCAATAACGAAAGTATTTTCTTCAGTACACTATTTTTAGGAAGGATCATAAATTATACTGTGGACAAATTGGGTATTATGACTTAGGTATACATTACTTGTTAATGGATTATGATTGAACACTTCTTCACGGCTACAATAGCGAAGGAAAAAAAAAAAAGAGAGACATGGAGGACTTTGAAATCAGCCGATTGGCTTATGGGTTTGAATTCTTAAGCGTGACTCTATTAGCAGAGTAGCATTCCAGGTGTTAATTGGTGCTTTAACATATTTGAAGTAGTCATTTAGTTGTGTCATTCTGCACTGTTAATATCGGGCAGGTTTTGGAGACATTCCAGCTGCTGCTGACTTTAGATAGTGCCTTAGCAGGGCTGCCAGGCTTCCTCTGCCATGACAATCCAGAAATGGCTGGGAAAAGGTGTCGCTGTGGCCTCGTCAGTTTTGTCAAATGTGGTGGTGGTGTTGTTGTTGTGGTGCTTTGTTTTGGTTTTAGTGGAAGATATTCTCACATGAAGCTCATAACTGTGTCATTTTGGGGTGTGGCATTTGTTACAAGCGCTAGAAGAACAATTAGTCTGGGTTTTAGGGCTGTTTTTTTCCAGCTATTTAACTCCGTAGCTATAGTGGAATGCCAGGTGATTTTTAAGGAGGAAATGTTTTCAGTTTCCTTTTCTGTGAAAGAGCAACATAGGCTATTAGAAAGCTAATTGTCTTCGTTTAGCTCGGAAACTTACATGAGAAAAAGGAAGAATAGTTCAAAGGATGGGTTAAAAAATGCCTGACATCTCTTCTGATAGCTGTGGCAGGGAAGCTCTGCTCAATTTTACTATGATGACTGAAAAAGCTGCCTCAACTTACCCATATCACGGTTTTGACACAACTTCGTTGCTTCTGTAGTGCGAACGCTAGAGTAGGACACGTGCCCTCACTGTTCATGTCGGGACATTTTATTCTAAGACATTTTATTCGCCATGACCAGGTTTTCAGCAGTGCCTTAAGCTCACCTGCCTGAGGGTGAACTGTCACCAGCAGTGCCCTGGGTGCAGCAAAACTGCTCAGGGCTTGGCAGCCCAAGCCTGCAGCCTCCTGAGAGGCCTTCGCGACTACAGGTGAGCTTGACACTGGCAGCAGCAGCCACGGAAAGGTAGCTCAAGTTGTAACATCGAGGCACCGTATGTGCATTTCAGGGGAAGAAAAGGGAATTGTAACCCTGACGAGTTTTGCCTTCTGTTTTTGAGATGTTCTTTTAGATGCTGATAAGCATTCTCAAATTGGAATGATTTTTAAATGGAGGATTGAAGCTTGTTCTCGGCGTCATTTTATTACGTATTTTTATATACATTTTCATACATATTTTCATTTTAATCATACGTGGCTGTGAAATATTAACGAAAATAAGCTGAAAGTAGGGAATACTGGGTTTAAGTTATATTATATTCTTGCCATTGTATTATATTCGTGCCGTTATATTCTTGAATAGCCTCGGATAACATTTTTGAAAACTGTCTTAAGATTGATTCACTGAACGAAAATCACCATGAAATTGGAAGTGATTTGCTTTGAAATGTTCTTTTTTTCCCCATTTCTTCTTGATTTCTGATAACATGCTGTGTAGTACAGCGGTAGATACACGTTGCTCGTTAAGTTCCTGTGCCAGTGTGCAGTTCCCTTACTAAACGAGGGAGTGAGGTCACCAGTTTTTCCTAAAACTTCAAAACATTCCTGCTCTCGAAATGTGGAAGAGTGAGAATATGTGATCCTCACTGAAACTTGCGTGGAGAAGACAGACAAATTATTTTAAAACATACATTAAACAGACTGTTAGTGGGGGGTTGATCCCTGACAGACTCCTAAAATAGTACGGTAAACAAAGCCTCTGTTGTTTCACTACATACAAGCTGCTGGCAGTTTCCATGTTCCACGTGTTTTATTGAGGATGAAAGTTCATCGCAGCGGAAATGCGGAATAAAGCAATAATACTTGCGTACTTACGTGACTGGCCTGGTGTTTCTGTAGCTATGGGGACGTCCCCTGTCAGCTGTCAGAATTAGTCCCGTTTCTTGTGATTAGGAAGCGCCGTTTTTGTTACCATCCTGCTTTTACCTCTTTTGCTTTCTTTGAAGGTCCTGATGCTCGACAGACCTTCCGAGTCCGTCCCCCCGTAACCTGGCAGTCATCCTGGCGGAGGCCTGGGCCGCGGCGGGTCCAGGGAACGGCGCCCGCGGCCGGGAGGCGCCCGTCCCGGCGCTCGGCCGTGGCTTCCCCTGGCGCGGGGGGCGCTTTGTCGCTTCATTAGGGACAAGTCGGGGACGTGTGAAAAGTAGGCCAAGGGTCGGGCAGCCTGCCCCGGCCTTGCCGAAATTGAAAGTGACGGACACCTCCCGGCTCGGCCGCTAATTTGCCTCCATGTTAAATGCCTCCGAAGCACTAATTAAAATGAAAAGCACTTGGGTCTCACCGCCAGACAGATTGAGTTATTGACGGTGGAAGCGGCCACCAACAGTAATTGCAGCCGGGCCCTGAGCGAACGCCAGCTTTGGCATTCATGAGCAGCGCCAGGCTGACAGGGGTCAGGGGGGTCAAACCCACCGAAACAAGAGGCCGAGGAAAGGCAAAATCGGCCCTCTGTTTGTCTTTGTGCGACGTCGCTTTTGTTGCGATTGACTATTTAGGTGTTCGAGCTGCTTTTTAGTTCTTTGAGGACCAATTACGCTTCCCCTGCGAATGGCTGCAGAGAGTTCGTTACGCAGAACGTGACCGCGACTACTGCGGTCTGAAAAAGCAGCTCCTTACTCCATTTGGCCGTCTTAGCTCGGTGCTCAGCCCCTGGATGAGCAGAATTACGTTTTACTTTTACATTTTATTTTACGTGTGCACATAGTAGCATCATTTTTTGACAGGGATTAATTTGCACAAAGCTTGGAAATGCAGAGGGATACCACGATTTGGAATTGGATTTAGTGGAGATTAGATGTCACTGGTGTTCTGAACTGAAACAACTTTTTCTTCAGAAAACATTGTATAACGTAGCAGTCTGCAGGAAGAGGGGCTGGAGTATAGCTGATGCTGAGTGAAAAATTGATTTCTTCATTCAGATGTTAAATGAGATTGTGCTTTTGGTTTTTGAAGATGTAGTCCTAGTCGAGAAGACAAAAGTAGCATTTTAAAGAAATTAGGTAACTGAACTCCCTGGTTTAGTACAGATTCAATTTTCATCCACCAGAGAGGCTGGGGTTTTGTTGCAGCAAGGCTTCCCTGCTAAGCATTTTTCAACAAGTACCGCATCGTGATGTGTTGCTTTTTTCCCCACGGTATTATGGGAAGTCACCGCTGAGTTTCATTTTTAAGAAAAATAAGTATAAATTTGAATTTCTGTAAAGAAAATGGATTTCAAATTGATTTATGTGTTAATCTGTTTAATATTACCCATGGTAACTGTGTGTAAGATACGCGACTGTGACTAACGAGTTAACGTATCCAGTCTTTTTGGTAGGAATGTAAAAACATTCCTGTGGGTTGTCACCAAAAATACCTGTTTCAGAAGAACCCTGCTGTTCACATGGGTATATAGTTACATATCCTATCTGTTAGGATAGTAAATATGTCTGTGTTTTCTGTTATTAGTCTTAATAAAGATTTGCAATTTTAACTATTTTTTTGCAGCCACATGGTTATGATCAGGTGAGATCAAAAATCTTGAGGGTTTTTTCTTGCTTTGGGAAGTGCAAGGAGTTTCTTAACACTTTGTTTTATTGTATCTTTCAGGAAACCAAGTTGGAAAAATTACAGAAGCATCTTTGCAGTCAAGCACCAAATCTTGCATTAGGCTTCACTGAACAGACATTTGTCAAGCAGAAGGGCCAGTTGCCTTGCACAGGAAGGATTAAAAGTGAACAATGACTCGGTTGAGAGTTTATGAGCGACTGCTTGGAGCCTATCTGCTTATCATTCTCCATGTTCAAGGTAAATATGTCCTCGTTGAAATAAGCGTGCATTTTTCACCTGTAACTGAGACATACGTATTCAAGTGGTTGGATTTTGGAGAGGTTTGTGGGTTTTTTCTTTTGAAGTCAGGTGGCTTTATCTGCCTGACATGCCATATAGACACTTCCCTGAAAAGGAGAATGTTATAGTGAACGTGTGTTGTCCAGAAATGCATGGTGCGCTGTGGAGCAAGTAACCGAAGGTTTGACCTTCTGAATATTCCTGTATGTGTGTGTCTTTGGTCCTGTTAAACTTGACCCACTGAAAAAAATTACAGTGTGTGGTTCCCCATACCTTCTGATGCTCTCCCAGCAGCCAAGAGATAGCGTAGCATAACTCATCTGAATAAACGTGTTATGCCTGCTCAATGGGCCGAGGTGAGTCTATGGGATGTTCACAACAGGCAGGTTTTCAAAGATACTTGTTCGTGGTGTTCACAGTAGCCTGCGTTTCGTTTACGGGAATATACTCATTTGTGTATCTGTTGTCTTCCCTGCTGCCAGTTACCAAAAACCTTCTGGAAATCCAGTTACCATTAGGACTTCCAACTCCTCTGTCAAATCGGGATGAATTAGAAAGAGAAATACTGGGAACCAACCAGCGTGACTGCCTCATGCTCTGTCAGGAGTTGAATCTGAAGTATAAAGATTAGAACTAGTTTGTAGGAAAATCCATTTAATTATTATTATTTCCTTATTAGCACATGTACCTGGCAGATCTGATTCTGTAATTGCTCGTAGTTCACAGAAGTGTCAGAATAGCAGAAAGGTATGTGAGCTGTTGGTGGTATTGCATTCTCATGGTTGGGCCATGACCAGTAGTGCTCTGCATGTCCATCAAGCATAAGCATCCGTAGTTGGTCTCTGGGTGAGTTTTCTTGTTCTCCCAGCTGTGCACCTCTCAAATGTTTCAGTTGAGTACACAGAACTTTCTGTGTATTTCGAGGGAAATAGCCAAGACTCATTTGGTGGCGCCATTTTCATACTTGAATAGAGAAGGATTTATATTCTCTTTTCATTGCTCGTCTAACCTAGAATTTGGTCCTGCTATGACCAGGTGGTGGTACCAGGGGATCTCTAGGTTTTGTCCACTCTAAAATACTCTCAGGCATAGCATTTTGCAGGGGAGCTTGTTCTACTAGTATTCAAGCAGTTCTGTTGCTTCTTCCGGAAGGCACCAGCTTCATCTCTTGAAGAAGTTGGGAGTGATATGCTTTGTTCTTTTTGCAGAAATCACTGGTACCCTTTGCATTAGTCAATATGCAGCATTTTAGACAAAGACAATAGCAACTGAAGGAGCAAATTTTTTTCTCTTTAGATACAAATAGAAATACTAATACAAATACACAGGTCTTTTAGTGACTTAAAAGTAAATTGCATTAACTCCTTCCCTGATCACATTTATTAATAATGCTTCAATAAATAACTTCAAATAAACTTAATTTAGCTCTCCTTTAAAGGCTAAAATTTCTTTTCAGCTTCTAAAGCTGAATTGCCATGTCTTAGGAATATTTCTGACTTCCAAATCAATAATGAGCAAATGCTGAAAGCCACGGCAGAGCTGAACTTGCTGAAACATTGCTGGTTCTTTGATGCAAGTTGCCTAAGGGCTTGTTTTCAAACACTGAAATATATTTGGATTCTGGGGGTGGTGAGTAGAAAAACAGTCTCTCTGCTTGCCCCTAGACTCATGGAGGAGTTGTTCTTGGAGGGAGGAAAGAATAAAGTTGATAGTCGTGAAGTATTTGAAATTTTGATAGGACATATAAGGGAGGAAATCTGAAGTGAAAAGTCATAAAAGGGAGGAAATCTGAACTGAAAAGTCTAAAAAGCGGAAATGGAGAGTGGAAAAAGTTTCTACAGGGAAAATACAGGGAGTATGTTACAAATACGCATCATAAAGAGGTGAAGATACGTTAGGAGGAGTTGAAGAGAATTCGTTTGTTTCACAGAAAGAGAGAAAAAGCAGGAAAAGTAGAATCACCAAGTGTGTATACTTTCAGTGACTGCCATCCAGCTTAGTGTGGTCTGCTCCCTCACTTGTTTTCAAGGCTTACCAAGGCTGGAGAGAATGGCACTAGCAAGTGTGTCTGCATACGTGCGGGTATATATACGCCAGATTCCTTAACAGGTAGCTTCAAAAAACAAGTGGCTGCACATGCTGGTTAGCGTAAAAATATTCTTACAAGAAGAGCAGAAAGCAGAGGCAATTCCATAGCGCTGCTGGTGAAGAGCTGCTGGTTTTCAGGTCGGTACTGTGGAGCAGGGGGACACAGGGCTTGCCCTTGGATTTTATCTTCTTTATAGGAATTTTTCACTTACTTTGAAATGCTCAGAAATCAGCCTGGGGAGCAGATGGATAGATTTAATAGCAACCTCCTCTTATACTAACTACCTCACCAGGGAAAGCTTTTGCAATATCTTTTGATATGTCACGTGCTTTGCGTCTTTATTCACCTGCTTTTGCTCCTCTAAGACAAGAGGTTATCAGCTTCAGTTGTGCTTGAGGACTGTGGGTAAGTGTTTCTGTCTTCCCACTAGTGTGGATTTTTAGTTCAGAAAACCGGTTTTATTTCTGAGTAGAGTTCTTAGTTTGTTTTTCATAATGCATTGATGAGCATAACTAATCGATGGATGTAACAGAACAGTTAAAAAAACTTAGATGTGTACTTAAAACCACGTTCTCCTAAATTTTGTACTTTGTTACTGTCAGTTTATTGTGTAATGTGATGCTAGATAGGTGGTTCATCACACCTGTTCTTCAGAGAAACCACAGAAGACCAGTATTTTAATCCTTATAAAGTAGTTGATTAAAAATGTATTAATAGCATTCAATATGTATGAAGAAAGGTTTATTAACAGTTAAGTTTTAAAGTAATTAGTGTTAATATTAAATATTAAAATGGACTTACTGAAGTTGGCGTTGTCCGTTAGCAAACTGAAAAAAAATCCGTTGAGATTTGATTTCACTTTGATGCTTACTTCTGTTCAAGGATTTTATATAGAGAAGGATACTGCTTTTTTAAAACTTTTATACATTTTCTGAATTTCAAGTGAAATCATTACCAAATTCAACATATAAACTGGTCTGATATAAAGAAAATATTCTGCAGTTGCCAGAAACTGATCTGTTGCTTGAGGACAGCATCTGTTGCATGGGCAGCAAACATTGCTGAACAGTTGTCTTAGTAAAGTTACGTTAGGGGATTATTAAATGGTTATGCGTTTTGTTATTATAATTTCACATTTAGTTTTAAGTAACTTTATTCTTTAAAAGTCTGTTTAATTTAAATTAGAATACAGTGTACTTGTTTTTTTAAAGTAAAATACAAGTGACATTTTCTTGTTCGTGGCTTTTATATTGGATACAGAAGAACAGAGTCATCTTCAGAAGTTACGTTTTTGGGGAAGGGAAGTGGAAGCAGGGGCTGGGGATTTCTGGTTGGGAAGGTAGGGAGGCAAGAGCTGCCTGTCTGTGAGAGTTGGTGTAGCTCCTGGGAGAGCTGGAGGGTGGTAGGGAGATTTTAAACAAGCAGTCTGGGAACATGCTGTGATTTTTAGGAACCAGTTCTGCTAGATGGAGCTACCTCTAACATGCCTGGCCTTTGGAGATCATAGCCTTGATATGTAATAAAGCACTATAGGGAGAATTATGGTTAAAATGCCAGACACAGAGCTCGTAGAAGCATTCAAGATACTTTCTTTGCGCTCAAATGTTTTTTTCTGATTCTTTTAAATTGTTCTTTGTTTGAAGAAAAGATACTAGTACGTTACTCAACCCGTAGCAGTTGTACTGAAGTTCAATTCTCCTAGCAGGGCACGTTAAATCCTAATGAAAGCTTGTGATAGGCAGAAAGGTGAAATGCCCTTGTTGGAGTGGATGATTTTGCAGTGTCTGCATCCTAAAGCAAGAAGAAGTAATTTAAAACTACCACATAAAAATTTAAAGGTGTGCCTTTTTCATAAGGAAGGCGTATCTAACCTAGAAGAGCTTTGATACAGCTTTCATCTGGTATGAAAAGAGCCCGATGTGGGCAAGCCCTGAGCACCAGCTAGCCTCAGCGAACGGCTTTAGCACCAGCCAGAAGGCAAGCGAAGGCGGTCTTCTGACAAAGATTATTTTTATTTAAATCTGGAATTTATTGGGGTTTCCAAGTTTGGATCAGAGTAGCTGCAGAGAAATGCTGAGTGTACTGTAATTCTACTGGGATAAATCCCCATTATGGATAATGTACTCCGGGATGAAAATGGGTTTATGGGGAACATCTGCATTATGAATTCAGAAAGCTATTGTACAACTTGAATGATGTAGGCTACTAGTTCTGGCATTGCAACTTCATTAGCGGAGGCAGGGGGGATATATAGTTAAATAAGAAATTATAGGCATAATTTGCCTTTTGTATTGGCCATCTTGCACTTGCTGCTCTCTGTCTCTGTCATTTCTTAATAGAGCTGGGGTTTTATTGGTTACACAAATCTTCTCTTAGATCAGAAGGCTTAATGAAATTATATATGTGTCCTGGCATTGAGTTGCAACCAAGTTAGCTCAGGTTTTAGTGGTTAATAACACTTCACTGTCACGCACTGTACCTTTTAAAGATTATCCATATTAATATTTGAAGCCATGCTTTCAAGTAGACTTACATTTCTAACCTAGTGGGGTTTTTAATACACTGTGCTTCTTTAAAACACGGTTTATAGTCTAGCTTTACTTTCTGTAATTGAAAGAAGTAGTTCTTGGAATAATTTATAATTTCAAGCAAGGTCTGAATATGATACGTTGGCATTCGTTGTTCTTTTTTATTAAAAAACCTTGATTTTAGACAGAAAGCCATTTAAATGTCTTCTATCTGTAGCAGTTGCTCACACTTACAGAAATTTAAAATTAATGCAGTATATATGAGACTGTTGTCATGGGGCAAAGCAAATGAACTGGGAACTGAAGTATGTTTCTCTGTCTTGTCTGACTCTGTGGTTATGTGAGAAGAGGGGAATGTCCCAGCTCATCGTCACGCAGATAGTTCATGGAATGGTTTGGGGTTTTTTACGTTTTTGAAATGTGGTAAAATACACATTATAGGGCAGTTTGTATGTGTAGAGAGACACGATACTATGATTCGCAAGGCTGGACAAACGGGCTGAAACTGGTCGAGGATCTTGAGCAAGTCCTCCAGTGTGTGACAGTTGATTTGCTGGCGAGGTGTGTTATTTTGCCCCACCAGCCCTGTGCAGTTTACAGGTAGACAGTGGGAGGTAATAGGGAAAGATGCTTTGCTGTGCCTGAAATCTCTGGGTGCTGTATTTCAATGTCGACTTCTTTTCTTTTGAAGCTGTGCGTATTAACGCATAGCACCTAAACCTTTGAAGGTTATGTAGTGTTTGTGTATGTGTGTTTCTTAGCGGCACCGCAGAGCTGACAACTGCATGTGTCATGGGAAAGAAGCCATTAATTACATCATCAAGTATTGTAGTGTCACAGGATTCCTAAAATGTGATCCTCCTGTTCTCTGTCCTGCTCCCAGAAGGAAGATAAAGCAGCGGCAGTATTTGAGAGGCAGCTCTCTGAGGGTGGGGTACAGTGAGAGCACTGGTGCAGGGACGTCGCATGGTTCCTGAAGCAAGATGTCATTTAGGCATATATATCATTCACTACTGGTTCATTTATCCGGTATCTGTTAACCAGGAAAAGCAGCAATGAAACGTCCTGTGACCCCGTTCGGATCTTGATATGCCCCCTTAACAGCTCAGGTGAATGAAAGCTAAGTCATTTTCCACATTCAACTCTCTTCCTCGTACCTGGCATCTTTAAGATAGACACTAATCGTTCCTGAGTTGCTGAGGGTGAATTGTGGTACTGCTGTAAAGGATACAGTTAGGGATCATATCAAGGTGGGGGCTATTAATAAACTTCCTTCTGAAGTAATCCCAAACAGTCTCAGTATTTTGCTTTTCCTTCTTTCCCTGAACGCTCAGTTAAACACCATTTTAGAAGGAGTTCTCTTTACGATCTTAAAACGTATAAATGCAAGAGTGAAGTGATTTCCCACCCCCCGCTCTTTGTGCAATTCAGGTATTACCTGTAAGATGAAGTCAGGCTGCCATGGAGTATTGTTTCTCTTTCACATTTCAAAGATAATGAAATTGGAGTCTGTATTTTGCTTTGAATAAACATCTTTGCCTATATAAACTGTACAAAAGATAAAGATGAAAAATAGTTAGCTATTTTGAATTTTATTCGGTCTGTCTTCATCAGAAATCTTCTTAAACGACCCATTGGAATGAATTAAAAGCAAAAATAGATTTTACCTCAGTTGTAGTATAAAAGGTTGGTATACCTGTAGCCGTGTTTCAGTGTTAGTTTGCAAAGAGCAGTAGTGCTTAAAAAAATCCCAGACCTGCACAAAAGTTCTTTCTCTTCTGAGCTCGGAGGAGCCATGCTTTCAGGGTTCTTTGATTTCTCCTCTAACAAACTGAAAAATGCTGCATTCAGTGCTCGGGGTAGGAAGATAGTTGAATGACTGTGAAGCATAGATCATAAATATTCAGACTCGTAGCATGTGGAATGTCCCCGAAGGTAAAGGGGGATTTATAACATTAATTAGGAAAGATACCTTAGTAGTTCAACAAAATTAGAAGGAAAGACAGTATTTGTACATATGCAGTGACTTTAAATATTAAATAGAATTACCTGTTCTCTGAGCAGGTAAGCATCTCTTAAATGTGAATGCATAATGTTTTGTAACATCTGTAGAACACTACTAAAATGAGCTTTCGGTTTATGCTGGGAAGAAAATCTGTAGAAAGAAAGGGAGGAGAGATGGAGGAGCTGCTATTTCATATATGCAAAATTCCTTTTGGTTTAATTAGAGACACCTATCGCACAGGTAAAATCTGTGTTATTCTGGGCCTCCTTTCTCGTTAACAATCTGTACGTATTGAGAATATTTAACTCGGATATTACTGAAATACTGT
>WEIS01092693.1:0-16275 GCA_013389965.1 Todus mexicanus
CCAAATAGTTTTATCTGGACAAAATAATGTACAATTACTAATATTGCACTTTTTATACAAGACATCCTAATAAATATACAGAAAAGATATACATTTACATACATGGAAAGACATTCTTTTTAAAATAAAATGTTACGCTGGTGCTTAGCAACACTATTTCTTGAAGACGCATTTGCAGTTAAGAATGTTCACTGCGAGATGTACTTTGAAGCAACTCAGCTCAAGACAGTTTAATGTCATAAGTCTGGCACTGACCTCAAAAGTGGACTCCCAGTTTTGCTGAAAAATTCACATCATGGAATCTGTAGCACAGCAGTACTTGAAGAGCATCTCATTAACATATAGGCATGAGGCCCAGTAGGGGTAACAGGAGAGACACAGTCAAGCATTTAATTTAGAGAAGATCTTGAACCAAAGCCTCAGATCCAGATAGCTCTCCTTCAAAGTTTCATGATGCTCTGCTTTGCAGATTTCCTCTGATTTTAGGGCCCTTTTCTGAGCAGAGCAGAGCATGCCCAGGTACTAAAAGGATGAAGCACTTCATTGGCTGAATAACCACTCCAGCTGGCTAGCTGCAAAGACTCAGACAGCATACAACATCTTGCTGTGGGTGTGAGGTTTGAGCCTCACTTCTTTTTTGATCATATCTTCAGGGTGATATACATGGGCTTAAAAATGTGCTGCTTTTTAATACCTCTTTTGTTGTGGGAGGCAGCTGGAAAGGAGCAAGTTCATTAAAAACGACCGGCAGTAGTCCTCTGGGGCTGATGCTGAATCCATTCTGTTTCTACTGAGTAGGAATAATTACAAGAAATCAGAATACAGCTCTTTTCCTTTACTTGTCCAAAGGCCTGGCTGCCAGGAGAGAGAAATTTCTTGTTAGCAGGATAGGAAAACCCACTTCACCAAGATCCCTTCCAAACCCTCAGGTCTGAAAGTACCTGAACTCTGGGAACTGGTACTCCTCGCTTTTCCAAATAAATGTGAGTTAGATGCAGTAAGTGGAGTGGCTCCTGTTACCACAGAGAATTTCTATCTTGCCTGCCTGTGCTACAGCATTTGCAGGCTTTTACTACAATCTGTCAATAGCAGATCATACTTTTCTCCTTCTCCTGGACAATCTGTGCTGAGGGCAACCCTCCTATCCACAGTCCTTCACAAGCGCAACTAAGGAACATTTTCAGGTATGTTCTAGACTCACTCATATCACACACTATTGCTCAACTTCTCCAGACACCAGATCCTCAAGGACCAAAAGTATCTCCCACTGAAAGAATTCGGATGCCTGGTGTGAGAAGGAGACAGGGTCTTAGAAAGAAAAAAAAAAGAAATCAATATTGGATGTAACAGATTTGTTTACAAAGCAAAATCATATGCTTATATTCTCAAAGTAGTCTGAAATAGATAAAGCATCTGTATACGGCATAGCTGAATGTTTAGTTTAGTGTGTTTTTTTTTCTTCCAGTACCCCATGACCTGTCAAGCTGTTTGATTATTTTTTTCACATTGTGGTGGTCCAACAAGACGTCAGGTTTATACTTGGATCTGCCTCCCCATCTGTCTGTTGGTGTATCTCCAGACATGGGGATTATGGGGCAGTCCCACTCCTCTCAGGCCCATTGCTGGTGGCATGGGGCTCACTTACTCTTTGTGGTCTACTCTCACGACTGTGTTTTGCTGCAATCTGTCATTCAGATTCATAGAAGGGAAAACTTGTTAAATCCCTTTACAACAACGATTGGTAAAAGGTTTTCTTTTTTTTTTCCTTAAAAAAAAAGAGGAAGTAAATAAATAAAATGAAAAAAAAAAAAGATAATTCCATTCCATTTATATTTTCTGAAAAAGTCCTTGCCTCAGTGAAGACAAGGCTGTGATCCCCTTGTTTCTCCATTTTCATTGCTTTTGTCTTCAGGCTTTTCCACAAGTCCCACAGCAACGTGACTTGAACTGGGTGAGCTGGCAGAGTTTGAGCTGCTTCACTTTCTCACAGTACCTTGTGGTGTCTCTGCACTCTACTGCCAAAGGGGAAACAAAGAGGAGAAATGGTGATGAAGCAATGAAAGAAGGATTTCTTACCTGAGAACATTTCCAGGGGATGCGGAGAGGGGTACCAAGACAGTTTTGTTTTAGGAGGTCTCACTACAAGTATGAGTTTGACTTGCTGTAAAGACTGAATGTAGACTTCAAACAGCCAAAAGCTCAAAGGAGAATGTGGTGGGCAGCATTTGTTCTCAGAGTGTGTGGAGAGACCTTCTGAGATTGCTCCAACAGTTTGTCATTTAGCAGGATTTTAGGGAGGTTCTACTAGTTTCATAACAGTTAAGCCAAAGATGAAATGGTAAATAAAACTGGAAAATTAAGCAGAGTAGCTCAAAGGCACTTTGGACAACCTTTTGCATTTGAAGAGATGGTACGTGGGAATGTCACCCCAACTGACTGGGTGTTGTGTTCTTTACACATGTGTCGCAGAACACAGCTTGGGGTGAAGCTGTTAAGACACCTTTTGAACTCCCCTAAGATTTAAGCCCTGGTATCATTTGTACAATTTTTGAGGCCTGCATCCTCCTGCTTTTGAACTCAAGACTGGAAAACTGTCCAGTATCCCTGTGAGATCTTTGGTGTGGTGTTGTCTGAGCGAGTCCCACTTTCCACGCTAAGGCGGGAAAGGGGGATCATCACAGGGCAGCTTTATATGTCGCTCTAGAAATGTCTGTGACAAATTACTCCATTGCTGTCCAGATGTGGGACATTTCTATTCAGCAGGAAGAGGCTAGAGTGACAACAAAGGTGTTGCCTGGTACCTGTGAGCTTCCTCAGTTGTTTCACTTCCACTATGGCACACCAAGCTCAGCTCACAGATTTGGACCTATGGAGTCTGCTTTGCCTCTATTGAGAGGGAGCATCAGAGTTGGCATGGCCACAGACAATTGCACAGCAGCTAACTTGTATGCTAGAGGATGAGATCTGCACATCAAAATCAGCACATAAAGTGGGAGCTGGAGCAAATGAAAAGGTAGTGATTTAAATTTGTGCTGCCTGGTGTTTTCCAAGCAGACATTGCCATAGCGGGGCATGGTTTCCAAAGAAGCATATCATCTGGGGGTTTTTGGTATGGTGGGTTGTGGGGTTTTGTTTGTTTGTTTGTTTTGTGTTTAATATTTGTAAATTTTTTAGTCCTTTGGCATGCCTACTTAGTTGCTTGTCACCTGAGAGGGAGCAACCTTGATTCCAGGAATTCCTACCATCAACCTACCCACTAGATTTAGACTTACTGTATTTTAACTGCAGCCAGCAGTCTGCTTGAGATTTGTATCTTTCTTTCTGCCTATACCATTAACAGCAAGTTAAGACCACATCAGCCATTTCACATGCTATTAGTAAGGGAATGTGATCCCAGAGCTAACACCACTTCCAATAAAACAAAACGGGCATCATTCCCTGCTTGGGCCCTGAATTTTGGATGCTGCTTTTTGCACATGTTTGGGCTGGAAGTTCACCAGGATACCCAGCTACAAGGTCCATTTCTGAAAGACTGCTCTGCCTTCTTTCCTCCCCTGGGTTGGCACTGCCTCCCCTCTTCTCTGAAAAGTACCATTTTCACAGGGTGTGATGTTGCAGCGTTGCCAGTTTGCTGGCCGTGGCCTCCAGGAGCAGTGATGCTCCAGCACAGGCTTGTTGGTGCGGACATGCACACAGTCCACGCGTCGGGACTGGAAGCCATAGTTTCCACATGTAGCTGTGCAGACAGTCCAAAGGCTGACCCTCCAGTGCACGCCGCAGATGTCAGTCCAGCAGTTCTGGGTACTCAGTGGCCTGTGGGCAGAAGGGAGGGAGGGAGGGAGGAAGGGGTGACACATCACAAAACTGCCCAGGGACCAAGCGCGTGCCGTCCAGGGTGTCATGCAAACACTGAGGACAAAAAGCCTTGCGTATCCCAAACATAATTTGCTCAGAACACCATATGGGTCACATTATCAACAGGTGCAAGTGGGGGTAACTCCAGTGCACTGAAAGACAGTTTGTAACTCCACTCAAGGACCAGACCCACATCAGATGCACACTATTATATCACTACTGGAGCTACACGACCATTTGAACTATTTGAGGATTTGGTCAAAATGTCTTCTCTGTGAAGTGCTAAACTAGAGGTCTACTGAAAAGAGGCAATGAGTGAAATGGTAACCAGCAAGACCTAGCGAGGCTTTCCTGCTTTTTAATGGCTTTACAGACAGTGGGAACAAAACCAATTCTCTGAAACCCTCCTTTTCCCTTCAATGTACTTTCACAGAAGATACACAGGCACACTTGGTTCCCACCTATTTGTCACACAGATAATGAAAATACATCAGTGAGAGCCAATGAGCCAATTATATTAATTTTCAGTCATGATCAGGAATGACTTACATACCTAAGCCTCATGTAGAGTAAATATGTCTTTACAATATCGACAGGGGAGTTTGTCTGCAGGAAAACATAACCTGTGAAATCCCATTTTTTCCTCAGTTAAGAGTTCGTGTTTAAATAAGAGAGGAGGAGACTGGCAGCTTAAGAAGAAGATAGCATAGCCTGTCAGACAGAATTTGACATGCCTAGAAGACTTTCCAGTTGTTGGCCAGCTAGTACTTTTTTCTGGGGCTCACAGGAACAAATAGTGAAGCCTGGGCTTAAGCCTGGTGAGATTTGTACCATGTTACTGTATGAGTTGCAGCATGAACTCTTTGTTACATATGGGAAATTCAGACATTGTCAGTTAAGTCATCAGTTCATTCAACATCTCTGCAAAGAACAGTGGTTTCAGACACAAGACGTCTCTGTACTACCTTGGTAAGGTGCTGCATTGATCAGATGACACAGAAGTCCCATCTTTGGTCTGGCAAAATATCTGTCTGTGCTGTACAGCCAGTCGTGGTCCAATGCAAGGCCCGTTACACTGTGAATACAGAAAAATCATTTAATGGAGGTAAAAGGCAGGACATGTTCCCCTTCTATAAAACTGCAGGTGAAATAAAGTGCATGCTGCCGTGCAGTGAGTGTTGAGCTTTTGAGGACCTCCTTCAGCTCTACAGGCTTTGCAGGCTGAGTGTACAATCATCTTGTGACCTACCTAACTCTTCTTCTGCAACATTAAAACTGTGTTTCTATACCTGCTCTCCAGACTCATTACTTCTCTTTTTCACCAATTCAATCTTAAATACATTTGTCAGGGCAAATAAAATGCTTCCATGCCATTAGCCAAAAGCCTATGATCTATACAGAAAATCTCAATATATTCCTTTTACTGTTTGTTTTGCAGCTTGTACTATGACAATTTTTTTGCCATATGATTAATAACCAACGACACATTGAACCAACAACATATTCCACCTCATTTAGTAATTTAAAAGCATTGCAGGACAATAAACAAAAGCAGCAAGGATGATGAATACAGCAAATCTGCAAGCTTGCTCTAATGGTCAAGTTATCCTAACCTATTCAAGCTTATCACATGCCTATTGTTTCAACTCTTCTAATCCTCTCCCTTGAGTAAAACACAATTAGCTCTAAGTATGAAGCATGTATTCATGTTCTTTCAAAACATCAACTGTTAGGAAACGGTTTTTCTAACTATCTGGAAACCATAGTCAAGAACAGACTGAGGGTTGAAGAAAGGAACCTTAATGCGAGGGAAGAATTTTAGTGAGGGGAGGGCTGTGGGCTGATCCCTCTGCCTCCTCTAACTCCCCATCAGTAGGAGCCCTACTTCACACTACCAGGCACTCCTCATATAATACTCCCTTCCCATTGCCATTTCTTCCCTCTCTGACAACTGCGAGAGAGAAGAAGTGACAGCCAGGCTCTCAGTCAACCTCCCCACTGAGCAAGGTGGATGGAAATGGCCTTTGTGGGACTATGTGGAGCACTTCTACAATATCTGCAGGGGCTAGCAGTCCTCATCACCAGCAAGCCTCAGTCTCTAGTTTTAAAACACTATGGGGTTACACAGTGGAGATCAAAATGCCACTAACATTAAATGAAGGAATTAATTCTAGTGGTTGGAGTACAATAGGGTACTCTGTTTATTTTCTCTGTGAGTTGGGAAAGCTGGTCACTACCCCTTGGCAACAGGGACCTGATACCTGATACTGAGAAGGTCAGTGAGCCACTGAGTCAGTGATATTTTCACAACTGTAATTAGGTAACAGCCTTCTGTCTTGCAGACTGAGCTGTAGAGAATCATGTGGTTGGTTGTTTTTTAAGCTAGGTAGAAGAAATACTGTATTATAATGAACAGTGGCTAGGTCTAACAAATTAATTCAGAGCTCTTTAATTGTCTCAACTGGGTATGATGTCATGGGGGACAACATAGCCCATAATGACCTACAAAATGAGGATGAGGTAGTTGGCTTTTTGCAAGGATAATCCAGTCCTTATCTGGAATTCCACAGGGAATAATTTTTTTCTTTTATGTAAAAGAAGCTTGGATAACTCCAAGCTTTACTCATAAATGTAATACAGTAACTTAATCATGTTTTCATGAGAGGTTTCCAAAATACACAGGCAAGAGTTAAAATTAGTTGTTTTCAAGTAGTGAACAATAACACATTCTAGTAGCTGAAGACACTTTTTACTACCAACATCATAAAAAAACCCTGATGCAGTGCAATGCCAAGACTGACAGTTATTACTATGGGTAATTATTTTCTTAGCCCCCTCTTGCACAGCAAGAAGCCTTGCTTGTACACCTTTACCTGACTCATAATTTCAGTTAGATGTATGACTATTTTGGCTTTGTCAAACTGCTTTTTCTTTTTCACTTTGAAAATGTTTATTCCACCAAAAATAATGTTAAAGTATTGATACCCGTCCTCAACCTCTAGCAAAACTGGCTTTTGGGGTTTCAACTCTGTCTCTCATTCACCCTGGAATGCTATACCCCCATGTGAATCAACACTCTGGAAATCTTTGGGCTAAAATCTGTGAGTTTTAACCCCTAAGTCTGGACTGTAGTGCATTCATCTACCTTCATAAATGTCTCAGTCAAGCTGCAGTGGAGAGAAAAGAGAAAAAGGCACACAGTAATGGCTGCTCTCAGGTTATAACTTACTAGATATTGACAAATACCTTTTCAGGAAATCCCATAGCTCACTGACATACAAAAATCCCTGCTGCTGTGGATTCCCACAATAAAAGAATTTAACTCTAAATACTTGGAACATTTGGTATTTGTGGAGTGAAACTTTTCAACATCTAACCATTGTATGAAGCTGCAAGGAGAGAATTTGAAGATTTGCAAAACAGCATGAGGTAGTCTGAAAATGCTTTTAGCCCTCTGCTTTTCTTCATGAAGCAAATCAAGAAAGCTCCCACTTTTTGGCATCCTCAGGCAACACCAGCAAGTTTACAAAACTGGGTTATTGTAAAGCCTCCCTGCCCCTACCCTATCACAATCATCAGCCTTGACTACTATCAGTCAAAACTGAAACACACTCACTGGGTGGTAAGGGGAATTTAGACTTGGAGAAGGCTGTTTCCCAGATGTGTCTCCTGTCACTTTAAAGAGGAACTGCAGACCTTTCCACTGAGGATGATACAGGAGTCTGCAGTAAAAGTTCTATTCACAAGCAGCATTTCTAGGGATTGCAGGAAGCTAAAGAAATCCAAACATTCAGTGCATCAAATACGCAGTTGAAAGAGCTGAGTGAAGTAGTTGCCTCCACGA
Source organism: Todus mexicanus (assembly GCA_013389965.1). Lineage (NCBI taxonomy): Eukaryota > Metazoa > Chordata > Aves > Coraciiformes > Todidae > Todus > Todus mexicanus. Next base: position 7,700 of record WEIS01092693.1, read on the forward strand.
AAATCTGCAGATCATATCTAAAGATACGAGGGTGCAAAATCACTCCTCATTTTCTGTCACTTTTTTCCTAGCCTAAGAAGCTGTCCTTGAACCGCTGGTTTGTCTCTTACCTGGCCCCAAGAGGAGGCCACCCACTCTACGCAGGGCTGCCTGTTACAGTTCTGTGTGTCCACAGGGCGCTTGGACACCTGGACACAAGCCTCATTGGACACGGGGACAGAGTTGCCTTTTGCTGTCAGACGCTGACAGGTCACTCGTCGCATCTGGATGCCTCCACCACAGCTCTGTGTGCAAGGAGACCATGACGTTACCATCCATCTATGAGAGAAAGGCAAACAGACACATCACCACCTGCAAGATTACTTGTGTCAGCAGGTCTTTATGCATTGGACCAAAGAAAGGTAGCAATGGTTTAGTTCATTTAGGGTGTGATCCTGGAAGGTGTTGAATGCTTCACCCTCCCATAGTAGTCACTGAAAACTGCTTAGAGGTTGAAAGTTGAGAAAAGAGTATATTTTTAATTAAATCATCTTTCTCAAGTCTCATTTGGCCCAGAATTCACTTTCTAGCCCTTAAGGCTGTTTTTAAAGATTTAGTAAATATTTTTAGCCTAGGTACAATCACAATGCCAGCAACTCCTAGCCCATTTACACCCCTTAGTAGGGAAAACTAGCTCCGTAAAGTTGCGGGAGTAGCTTAGAATTTGAAGCTGCTGCTGATAGAATAGCCAGAAGTCTGCTGGTTCTTGCTGGTATCTGCCTGCTCTCTTATGCTCCTGACAGCTGGGATAATCCAAAAAAGGCTGAAGGTTGCTCAGGATTGGGACTGGTACATAGTCAGTCCACAGACAAGGGACACCTTTCTTCTTTCCTATTAAGCCCAGATCACCCCTTCACTAGCTGAGGCTGAGGATCTGAACCCTCAGCTGTGTGCTGGGATTTAAAAAATCCAGTCTCACTAGTAAAAAGGTCTGTAATAGAAAATAATAGCCCAGGTCCAAACTCTTACCAAGGTGGACAGCACATTTTATCTCTTCAGGGATTATTAAGTGAAAAATTTATAGTTTGGGAAGGAGGTAGGTAGGAACAGGAAGGATGCAACTGATCACTAATTTTCTGAAGAGTTTCATGGTCAAGGCAGCAGTTTGCTTCATTAAGTTTCAGGATGCTCAGCAGGATTTGTGTGTTATTGGGAGTAAAATAGTGCCTATCATGTCCCTCACCAACAGTGTTTATCATTACTTTAAAAAACAGGTAATAGGTGTTCTCCAGTCCCATGGAGAGTTCCATAGCTATTCCTCAGTCTTCTGTGAGAGATTAATTCCTGTGGTCACAGAAACAAGTATATAAACACACTCCCAACATAGTAAACAAAAACACTCCTATTTTTTTTTCAAGCAGTTTCATGAGGTTAAATCTGATGTTTCCAGCCAATAAAGCTTTTTATTTCCAAGCTTACATCTCAGTAGTTTCTAAGGAGCTGAGGGAGGACTGTGTTGTGTTACAGTTCAGGGAAGGTATAAGAAGACATAAACCATTCCCATGAAATTTACTGCCATCACCAAGGAAAACTGTTGCTAATGAGCATGTTTCATATTTCATCAAAACTCTTTTGAGTTTATGACTTATCTGGCAACTCAGAAAACATTTGGCTGCAAAGAGGGATAGGAATATATATTAAAATGTAATTAAACAGAACCTTGCAGTATACCTGTGACACAGCAAGGGTGGTAAATCAGGTTGCTTACTTCTCATCAGGTTGCACAGCACCCCTCTTTGCCTCAGCTTAGAGTCTCTTTTTAAATACAAGTCCCAAATCTGTTGATTGATAGAAATCATACTAAATTCCTCTTGAGATCTTGACAACTTTAAAGTACTTGTATACTGCAACACACCATGTCCACAGTGGAAATAAGGGAGAGGATGGAGTACAAACCCAGAAAAATACAGAAAAACATGTTTACACATCTCAGCTAAGGGGCCACTGAACTGAAGAAGAAGATTTTTCACATGGAGGGAATATAACACTACACTGACTCTCTGGATAGGCACTCAAGATATGTTTTTTGCACCAAAGGGTGTCAAAGAAGGGAAGTGTTTTATGTGGGGATGAAGCAACAAAGGAAGACCTAATGACAGAAGTCTTTCAAGCTGTCCTGGCACCATTGTCTTTAAGAGAAACTGAAAAAAGGGGATTACAGAGGCAGAGAGTTACAATCCCAAGGAAACCACAAACTAGCAGTCTCCAAAAGGAAGTAAAACTCAGTCTGACCTCACTTTATGCCCACTAGACCTGATGGGGTGTGTTTATTTCGACTGTGCTGAGGGAATTCTTTGCATGTGCACCTACAGTCATGCCTGTACTGATGTTCAGGCAATACAGGAACTCAGAATAAAACCCCAAAACATCTGCTAGATTTAGCTTTTGAATGTTATGTTGTTTGGATAAACTGGTATGATGTCATGTGAACATAAAAAAGATATGATCCTACAGTTTTTGGGTGAAGAAGCTCCTATATGTACAGAACTCAGAACAGGCATGATATTTACACCCAATATAGGGTGAAGCTGGAATCACCCAAGACAATTCAAGCTGCGAACTTTGGTAATAAAGAATAAGTAATAGCCTCACTATTCCTTTCTAACCTAATAACTGAAAGAGTAAATTCTCTTTCTAGCATGTACTGACAATATTCTCCACAAATCTTGCTACAAATTCCCAACTGTCTAGGTTAAGCACTTGTAAATTCCCTTTTAGCCACAAATTTTGTCCAGACAGGAATCAGAGAGGCTGCAATGGCATGATGTCCAGTGCAAAGAACACTTCAAGCAGTTCTTAAAAGCATGTATGACATTTTAACATAAGATAGACAAACCGTGAAGGGCAGTCTTTTCTGTTGCATGCGATGGGCTGCAGAGTTGGCTTGGGCTTCTCTTTGCAGTGAGATATGTTGACTTCAGCCCCATCCAGTAAGCACCTCAGCTGGGGCAGCTGCACCCCTTTGTGGCCACAGGAAGCCGAACAAGCCATCAGCTTGTCCACTGACCACCGATATTCTGCCAAAAGTTTGAAAGAGACACATTAACAGTCAAAAACTGCCAGCAGGAGACCCTTACAAAAGAAAGTCAGAGATGTTCTCCAGGTTGAAATACTTGAACTTGGTGTCTCATGTGAAGGAGAGCTACCTACTCCTACAAGGCACCAGGCAATGAACAAAGAAGGAACAGGTTTCCAACTGATGTAAGCCACTGACTGGTTTAGGTGTAACAAACCCAATATTTTGGTTCTTAGAAGCGTCAGGCATGGAAACAGAATGACAAGGTAGAACGTTTAGTGAAGCCAGATGGCAATGATGCAGGACATTGCAACTCTATTTTTAAAAGGGCGTGCTTTAGTGAAGATGTGGTTAACTGCAGTTATCTGCAGTGGCTATGACTCTATCATCTTACAGGAGTGTTTACTAGGTGGATCATACAGATCATCCATCATGAAGATGAATAGGGGAGTTGCAACACACTTGAAGGTTTATGGCAAAATCTATTGAAAAGTTAAATTCCTCTCCACTCCATCCCTGACAACAGAGGCAATGGAACCTGCATATTCTTTTCCGACCCACCCACACTGCTCTGTTCCGTGGATTTATCATATTCAGTCTACTTCTAGGGTTCTAACAGCTGCAGCATTTTTAGAAGTGAAGGGTATCTCTGTCTTGGATTTTTGGCCAAGAAAATTGTCCAGACTCAATAAGAATGAGTATAGCTTGAATCAGTAAGGCATGTTTAATGCTCAGCAGGGTGAGGTATCATTTTGGTAAAGCAAACCCTAAGACACTGTAAGGTACCTCGCAGTCCTGTAAATCTATATCCATGGCAGTAAAACACCAAAATATCTATTCCCTGTTGCACATGACAGTCCTGGCTTCAGAGAGGAGAAATCCAGGATGAGAATGGCAGTGCAGGGAAGTCCATGGCATCGGGACTGAAATCGTAAAGTTACCTTGTATAGCCAGAGACGCTTTTTGTGTCAGTGAGCCAGCCTCATTCTGAGCAAGGCAGCTGAATTCACCATCAGGAGTGTCACTGATATTGAATACCTGAAGAATCCGTCCTGCTGCCAGGAGGTGATGCCGCAGACTGAGAGGCTTGCCAGAGTAAAGCCAAGTGATATTTGGGGTTGGATGACCATCCACAGCACAACCTAGAAAACAGGGATGTGAAAGAAACCTGCTGAGTACTGAACTTGTTGCAAAACTACATGTCTTGAAGTGGTCAAAATAAGGGGAAAAAGTCCATTCCATCCCATTTTCTCCTGATTTTCACACAATTAAAAATAGGAATAGTGTGGTAATGAATACCTTTGCATCATCTGAAAAAAAATCATCCAAAAGTCAGATCAATCTCAGATCAGTTTGGAACCGTACAAGCACAACTTAGTCTCCAAATCTCCTATTTAAACCACAGGACCACTTTCCTCATCTGGTTTTTATATTAAAAATCAGATTTTTTTGTTATGCCAAAGTTTAAAGAAAACTCTTCTTACACACAAAAAAAAAAATGCTGAAAAAAACAGAGGTAATATTGAGCCTTTAGAGGTTTTTTGGTCACTGCAATGGCCAATTCTCCAAACAACAACCAGTCAAAACCAGCAACTGAAAAAACTGTGCTATTCTGAAGCATTGTATGGGTATGCCTATTGATCATCAGTACAGCTGATGAAGTTTAGGTTCACAGTGAGTTCTTTGCCTATTGAACTAAGGGAGAGTATCTGTAAGATACTATGTCCTGTGATCCTTGTACCAGCTGCACACTCTGCTAGTTTCATGATGAGTTGCAGAAGATTTATGAGACTTGCATATTCTGGAAAAGACAACTAAATTGCCTTACATATTTCCTGCGGAAAAAGAGAGAACTAGGCAATTTCCATGGTGTAACCCATCCACATCAATTGCAGGGGTGGGGTGCCAGCAAAGCTATGTGCAAGGGATGACATTTATCACTTGGACTGTTTGTATCTTAGACTAGTCCTGCACTTACATGCATCTTACTGATACATGAAAGGTCTGGCTAACTTTCTGTGAATGCAACCTATACTGATTGTTAGTTTGCTATACTGCAGCTTTACACTGTTTGTTTTTTATTTTATATTAGTATGTACATGCTATGAATGACTTCACTGTATACAAAATCTCTTTTTAAAGAAGTGTACTATGTAAGCAAACTATGACGTATAGATGAACATTCACACTAGAGCTTTTCAGAAGGAATGGGATATAAAAAGAAAGAATACAAACTTCAAATGCTGAAAGATGGAAGACTTCTAAGATTAAGGAGTAATTCTACCAGCTAATATTTCTACATTGTCATCTCTATGTAATTTGATTATTATTTATTATTCACTGAGACAAATAAGAATGTGAACATGATGCCTTTGTAGCTGCATTACACAATGAACAGATGCTGCAGTGTGACATTTTTGTTACTGTTTCTCCTTTCATTCTTGTCTGTCCACCTGAGAGATCCTCAGCTAACATGTACTGATCAAGTACTGTCTCTACAAGAGAGGTACGATAACCTATAGTTGCTGCAATGAAGATGTTATTTAAATACACACTTTTTCTTCAAGAATTTATATATACCTTACCAAGGCACCTATCACTGCAAGAATGAAAATACCATTTTCATTAATCTACCCAGAAAGGCTGAACAGTTTGCTACCCAGCCATCATTAAGACCAAATCTTTGAGATTTGAGGACCACATTACTTTGTTTAGGAACTCTTCCTACCCTTCTTTGGACTTTTGTCATATCTCTAAACTAACTCAAGGGACTGGTCTACTGTAGTCTTTATGTGTCTGCCTTTTGCCACTAATCACACCTCCAATTACACTACTCCTATGGCAGAAGATGCTGCACTACCCCTGACAATTGAAGCTTTCTTGCCCATGCAAAGCAGAACTCCTCACACCAGATGGAAAAAGCCAGTGGTGATCTGTGACACATCCCAACCATTTCCACGCTGAGAGGTAGATCCCGGCACTGGGGAGACCACATCTGTCTTTTGGGAGGATAAATACTGGGCCTGTCACTGGAGCGGTGGCTGCATGGGTCTTTGCTTTGCTGGTAAGCCCTGCTTGCATCCACAGTGGTGAAAGGCGTGGACTGGATAAAGCTGCCCTTCGAGGCTGGTTCACTCTGCACGAAACAGGTGTTACAGAGAGCAAGGACTCCCTGGCGAAAGGCGAGTGACACACACAATAGGCTCTGCAGTTGCAGTGACAATGTGTCGCTGGCAAAGAACTAGTTAATGCAGCTAAATATTAAAAAAGAAGGAAAAAAGGTAAGAAAAAGGCAGAATAGATGAGTGCACACTGTTGACAGTGGTCTTCCCTTTTTCCACTTTTAGTTAAAAGGGTAAAGAGTCTTTGACAGTCTTTTTAATCATTTCCTTAGCAAGGTGTAATGCAGTTTTATCCTTGACAGTTCTCTCCCCCAACACTCACTTTGTGATCACAAAGACACAGATTTCTTTCTTGCTCAGTCCTTTTTCTTACTTCTGTAAGCTCTCGATTTATGTATATTTATTTATTTATTTAAAAATGAAGTTGTTACCCTTAATTTTGTTATTCCTTTTATCCTGAGTACTGATGTGTTTTTTTTTCCTACTCTTGCGCTGAAGCACACCTCATCCAATTTCCAAGATGTTCATTCTCAAGTAATTGAGTGACTTGAAAGATTTCAGCCTCACAGGTTTAGGACTGCCAAGGTTAAAACCAATAGAAAACAAAGCAGTACACAGGAAATAGACAAACTTAACAATAAGTGTCTGTACAACTATTGCCTCTTGTTCTAGTTTTTTTAGTTTGCTTGTCTTTTAAGATAATTGCAGGGATAGCCACAGGTCAGCATATAGCCATTACAATCAACAAAGACATGCTTCGAGCTCATTTTACTGTTTACATTTGCAGTCTGCACAGGATAAAGAAAGCTGAAAGGTCAGTTTGGTGTTAAATGCAGAGGAACTGAAATTGACTTCTGTGTGCAAGTGGTCCTAGTTCATGGCTGCTTTTCTTTTAAGATTTTATTGTCAGGCAAATCATTAAAATCTTCCTAGGTTTACTTGCCTTGTGTAATATTTTTTCTTCCAAAGATGTAACATATGTAAAATATTAACTAAAGGAACAGCCAGTAATCAAGACTAGGGGGGTAAAATCTCAAACACTATTCCTTAGATACATTCTACCAGTGAGTAATTATTACATTTTTTAAACATTTAACGATAAAACTTCACTAACACCTGTGAGACTCATATGTAATGGATACTCCTCCTTTGTGTATGCAGAACGAGTATCAATCATGTTTTGCAAGTGACATTCCCTTTACGTTTCCCTCGTGTATGGATGCATAAACTGTGGGATAGCTCTTTACACATATTAAGTGAGAACCAGAGTACAAAAAAAGCCCATGTTCCATTAATATCCCTTTCTCATCTCCCAGGAGTATTTTTAATACTGTTTAATGCAGATTACCAACACCTATTCTCTATTTCCTCCCACTGCTGTGGACATTGATTGCTTTATTCTTTCAAAGCTCAACACCTGTCCCTGTGATGCCTGAGAAGGAAAAAATGGTGGGTTTTTTTGTTGTTGTTGTGCTTTTTGTTTGTTTGTTTGGTTGGTTTTGTTTTTGTGTTGTTGTTTTTTTTTGTTACCAGATGGCACAGCTATTGTAGAGCTTTAGTGCATCAGAACTCTGGGAAGGCAAGGAAGAAACATTTTTTGGGACTGTTTCTGAGCAGTGAAAGCTCTGGCACGAGAGGAGCCTTCTCCTTCAATCTTTCTTAAGCGGAGGAAGAAAATTCTGCCTTCAGCATTCCTTCCAAAGTCTACTATGTCCCTGAATTAATTCAAAGCCAGGATGAGTCACAGATGTGCAAAAGCTGGAGACACAAAAAAATCTAATACAAATATTTTAGTAGGGAAAATGTTAATATTTCAAAGATAACAAGGGGGTATTTGGAAAGGGAAGACCAGTATTTCACAGGAATGTTAATAATTTCTTGAGAGGAAAGAATAAATGCACAGTGCAGGCCAAATTCAGTTCTCCATTACAACTCTCCAACACTTACGGCATGGCTGTAGCTGCAGAAAGACTTTGGGCTACTGTGCTAATGCTAAGAGAACAAAACTGAAGCGTGCATCACTCATTCACTTGAAGACTTAAATGACAGAAAAAAAAGTGCAAAGGCTGTTGATTTTAGAATTTTTTTTTAGCAGCCTGATACTTATTTAAGGTAAGCAGAACTGTATGGAAAGCAATGCTGAAAACATCAAACAATTTTTGCAAGTACTACATACAGTTTGTAACACTGTTAAATAAATAAAATAAAATACAACATTGCCTTTAAAAAAGACACCTGTTCATAAAACACAGATGATTTGAATGCGTTTATATTTGTCTAACAAGTAGCTCTCTAATTTACTATAGACCTGCTGATTAATACTAGGCACTGTTTCTAACATTTATTAAACATGGAATATGAGTGAAGACTTCAGGGCAAGATTAGGCAGTTTCTTTGAA
>WEIS01092697.1:0-13638 GCA_013389965.1 Todus mexicanus
AGGTGGAGGAGGAGGAGAAGGAATGCTGCTGCAGAGTGGCACAGCCTGGCAGCCCTTTGCCGAGGGAGGGATGGGAGCTCAGCGTTGCCGATGCCTCGCAGCGTGCCTGTCACCCTTCCCATCGCGGTGAGGCACCGTGTGCCATGGTGTCTCCTCCCAGGGCATGGTGTTTCTCTCTGAAGTTGTCCAAGTATTGGACAAATTGCTGCTGGTTCGTGCAAGAGGTGCCCAGCAGCTGCGTTAGAAAGATCTGGGCCGGGCTGTGTGTGATCAGACAGCTTCTCCACGCGGCTGGTCGGACAGCTGGAGCAGCAGGATCTGCACATGGTCAGACAGGACTCGTGGCAGGACGCTGGGTTGGTCCTGCTGTGGGTGCCCAGGGCTGGTGATGGGCAGCAAGAGGTACAGCTCCTGATGGGAGCTGCCGGGTTTGCCTCCCAGCTGCATCTCCCAGAGAAATGTTGAGCACCCACCTTCAGTTTTGCCTTTTCCTTGCCGTGTCCTTGTTCACCCTCTCAGCTGTGGGATCAATGGGCACCAAGAGGGAGGTTTTCTCCATGTGCCTTTCTCCTGCCTGGGCTCTGATGTTGCATGAGCCCACTGATCCTGGCTCCTGGTCCCTCTTGCTTGGAGGTACGAAGGCAAAAACATCTTGGGATTTTGCAATTTCGTGTTCTTTTTCCCCATATTTAAAGCCAACGGTAGCAACGGGCAAGGCTGGCCCCAGGCATCGGTGCGATGCATCTCTGAGCATCGCTGACACCTGCCTGAGGTTCCCAAGCAAGCAGAGGTAATAAAGCGAACGTCTCGGTTTGGCCTTCCCTGAATCTGGAGGATCGATAGGCAATAAACTGGATCCTGCTGCCGGGCTGGGAGGGGAGGACGGAGCCTGGCCAGGGCTGCGAGAGGAGCGGGGAGCAGAGCAGCCCAGCCTCGGGGACGATTTGTCAGCTCCCGCGGCCGCGCGGAAACAGTAAACACTCCTATTGAGGGAAAATTGCTTGTTTTCTGGTACCCAACTTTCTCTTCACCGCCAGGTCCCCGGTTCATCAGTGCCCAATTTATCCTTTATTTGGTTTTCATAAATAATTCAGAGGAGTTTGAGTAGAATAATTGAGTCTTTTCCCAACCCTAATCCCAGACAATTCAAAACAAAAAGACATTTAGATTACAATTTGAGCATATTAGCTGTTGGGAGATTTCCAGACAACTGATCTGCTTTCCTTTACAATTTCTGCGCCGTTCTATCATTTCTAAAGTGTTCTGCTTTGATAGTTAATAATTTGAGCATTTCCAGTTCTTCACGAGGAGATGGAGGCAGGGCTGTGATAAAGCTCGGGCGCGCGTGCTGCCTTTGGAGGGACCGGCTTATCTGTTTTCCAAGGAGGACTAAATAAATGAAGTAGTGAGATTGCAAATCCAGCCTGCGATGGGCCTTATCATCTTCGGAGGGTGGGGGGAGAGATACCATCGTGCTTATTTGGCTTAAAACGAAAACTTTGACGTCTACGCTAACGCGAGCTGGAAAGCCAGGAGGGATGAATTTGGGGAAGGCTTAACGCAGGGAAACACGAGCCTGGGATCCACACCATGCAGAGGGGAGAAATTACACCGGGGGCTGATCCCCTGGCTGCATTTCCTGCTGCAAGGTGCAGAGGGAGGTTTGCCCGAGGGCTTGGTATCTGCTGAGGATGTTGTGAAGCACTGGTGAGGCTGGTCCTGCTGGTTCAGAGCAGTGGTGAGCTTCTTTCTGGATGCTACCGGGACACCTGGACTGCTGAAGCTGTGACCCCGGCAAACAAGAGCACTAAAGAATTGTCTAAGTAATAGCTGTAAGCAAAGGAAAATGCGTTTGGTTTCTGACATGAGGGTTGGATGGAGCTGTTTTATTTCCTTCCCGTTGCTGAGGAGCCCTGGGAGAGCTGCAGGCTCCTCCATCTCCCTCATCGTCAGCAGGAGGCAGGTGATGGGCCGTGCCCTGACATTGATCCACCGTGGCTGCCCAGCACTGGTGTTACCCTGAAGAGGTGCGGCCCGTCACCTCTGAGGCTGTGCAGACGGCAGTGGAGATCTTTGTGGAAGTGAGCGTCCTTGGAAGGCAACTGGGTTGGCAGAAAGGGAGATGGAGGGGACTTACATGTCGGTGAAGTCTGGTCCAGGGAGTGCTGCAAACCTTTTGGGTGCCCAGCACCTTTGGAAACCGTTCCTCCCTGCTTTGCCCATGAACCCCAAGGGTGAGCGTCTCCAAACCAGTGTTTTCTGTAAGAGTTTTGCAACTGGAGTGGCACAGAAGTGCTGCAACGCTTGGGTGCTGCTGGCTGGAGCAAGGAGGTGGGTGCTGCGCTCAACCACACATGGTCCGGGCACAGGCGAGCATCTCGTCCACCAAAACAGAGCCGTCCAAGGTGGGGAGGATCGCAAAGGTTTGCACTGTCCTCATCAAAGCTGGGCAGCAAAACTGGGAAGCCAAGATGCCGTTTGCCCAAGTAGTGACCCTGGCAACGCCGGGGTGTCCAGGGCAGCGTGTTTTTGTGTTTTAGGAAACCAGCTACAGCGGGGTTACTTTTCTTGTTTTGATACCCAGCCACACAGCACCCTGACTTTGACATCTCACATATCCCTTGCTCATGCTTGATTAACATTTAGCTTAATTTGCTTTTAATCTCTCCCGCTGGCAGCACAGCGAAAGGTTCCCGTGGCATCCGTAACCACGCATCTGCAGCACGTGGAGGCTTAAAGGAACCCGATCTTCCTCAGGCTGAGCCTAATGCTGACTGTAATGTGTAGGCTGTTAATTATGTTTGTTGAAGGATGCTCTGAGACCACGTCTGGCCAACTCAAATCAGGTTTATCCAGACGTGGTCGGAAACATCTCCAAGCAGATGCACGGGGGAGGATGGTACCGGTACAATTCAGAGAGGTCCCAACACATAGCAAAGGTTGTTTATGTATTGTATTTAACTCTAATTGGGTTAGCAGCTGAGACTCTGAGGATTAAACAAACTGACCTAAATACTGGTCTCAGTGGTCTTAGTTAATGCCTCGTTTCCTGCATCTCAGCCGATTTGGTTTCCCAAATACTCCCCAAAGCGCGTTATCTTTGTATCGAAAGTGTAAAACCAGATTGCGTCGTTTGCTGTGGTCGCGGCAAAGCGAGGCTCCTTTGGAGAGCGGACTTGGCCAACAGATTAACCGGGGTCTGAAGAACACGCCTGACCCATCCTGGCCCCACCGAAGATACCGCAGAAGTAGCAGGGATGGAGTGGATGGAGCGAGGTGGTGTCCAGGCGTGATTGCTGGCTCCGTCGGTTATCGTATCAGCTAATAGCAGATGGTAGAGAGGAGAAGCCATCCACTCTCATTCAGCGTTTATTTTTCTGCTGCAAGAGGCAGGATTGCTCGAGTCGCTGCTGTCAGGCAACCCTCTGGGAGGAAAACCTTATTTACCGCCAGGGACTTTTTCGGAAGGAGTTTTTTGTGATACTGTATCAGAGGAAGACTCTGCAGGAGCCAGAAGTGAGATAGAGAAGGAACTCATTCGCTGTCTGAGGGGCTGGAGGGATTTCCTAGAGGAGGAGTCCAGTGTCTGTGTCACAGGAGCTTTATTGGGTCAGGAGAAATCCACGTGTTTGGTTGTGGATGTGTAAGCAGGCACCTGGATCACGGTGTAGCCAGGTATTTTCCAACTCTACCTGGTTTTATTTTGCCTTTTGCTCCTTGGTGTGCCATCACTGCTGGAGTAATCAAGCCTCACGAGTACCTTCCACTTTTGGCTGTCCCCACTTGGGCTGTTGAGATGATCCCATGGGGACATGAAGGTGCTCAGGGCAGGGAGCTGATTCAATTTGGGTCACTAAGGTGCTCACGACAGTAAGGCGACGTGATGGGGGGATGTGAAGTGCTTGAGATGATGAGGTGGCCTGTTTCCCACAGCTTCATTCGTGTCAAAAACATCATTTCCCCAGGAAGGCTGAACATGAAGAAGCCCCGTCACTGCCTGGCCGGGCAGGAGAATCCTGCCTGTGCGCCTTGTTCTCCCCAAATCCTGCCCAAACCCCACTCTGGAGGTGACATAAAATGACCCCCCGAAGCCGTGCTGCTGGGGACACAGACACCCACCCACTATCCCTTAGGGACCGGTTCCCCAGGGCTCCCTCCCGGGGCACTCATGGACCCAGCCTCTGCCAGACTCCTCACTCTGCCTCTTGGATGTTGTTTTGTCCCGGTGCAGGTTTTCCGTACGGATCTGATAACGGCCATGAAGATCCCCGACTCCTTCCAGCTGAGCCCCGACGAGTACTACGTCCTGGCCGATCCCTGGAGGCAGGAGTGGGAGAAGGGTGTCCAGGTACCAGCGAGCGCCGAGGCCATCCCAGAGCCCGTGGTCAGGTAAGAGAGCGGGGTCCCCTCCACTGGGTCCCTTCCGTGGGGTCTTCTCTGCCTCGGTGGGGTGCGTACCATCTCAGAGAGCGTGTCAAGGGGATGCACAGGGATCCTCCCACCACACCCTGCCGTGGGCAGCAGCTTACTGAAAATGCCACTTGTTGCGTGTGCGCACCAGGCCAGCTCCTCGTTTTGCTCTTGATTGGGGAATTTTTTTAAAAAAGACCTGATAAAATCAAAAGGAGGATAAGAAAATACCACCAGAAAAACACCCAGAATGTCCCCCTCTTCCTGGCTGGTTGACGCATCTCGGTGTAGAACCACGTGGCTGGAGCGATGGTGTTTCACGGCAGGGGTGCAGGGGTTGTCCCTTCGATGAAAAACTTCCCTCTTTGCCACGGAAGCTGTTGGTGTGTGTTGGAAACGTGACGGGCGTGCTGAGATTGGGGGCTTGCGGAAAGGAGCCCAGCGAATAGTCGAGCATCTCGCGGACCTCGTAGAGATGATGTCTGTCAGCCTAGATCGGTGCCTCATTAGCTATTTTAAAATAGGGAACTGAGTTTTAAAATAGACGCTTAAACAGCTGCTCAGGCGAAAAAAAGAATCGTGGGGGGGCTGCTGCCCGTTCACCGTGTGTGGGGGATTATCCCAGTGCTGTGGGGGAAAGGCTGGTGCTGCTGGTACGGGGGGAACTGGGCAGGTTGGGAAGGGACCCCAAAACTCGCAGGGTCAGACTCGAAAACTTAGGGTCAGACCCCTGGAGGTGAGACCCCCTGGAGAAGAGGAGGCTCAGGTGGGACCTTATCACTCTCTACAACTCCCTGAAGGGAGGGTGTAGGCAGGTGGGGCCGGGCTCTTCTCCCAGGCAATTTGTGCCAGGATGAGAGGCCACAGCCTGAAGCTGCACCAAGGGAGGTTTAGGTTGGATATTGGGAAGCTCTTCCTCACAGAAAGGGGGATAAAACCCTGGGATGGGCTGCCCGGGGAGGTGGTGGAATCACCGTCCCTGGAGGTGTTTAAGGCCAGCCTGGATGCCACGCTTAGTGGCAGGGTTTAGCTGAGTGGTGGTGGTAGGTCATAGGCTGGACTCGATGAGCTCAGAGGGCTTTTCCAGCCTTAATTATTCTATGATTCTGTGAAAACTCACGAGGGTTTGCAGGAGCTTCGCAGCTCTCTCTTGCGCTCGCTTCCTGGTGTACGACCCCGGGCGCGCATCCTCCGGAGCACCGTGCCGGCGAGACGCTGGGGCCGCGCGTGGGAACGGGGCGGCTGCGGGGGGACCCGTTTCACTGGGGGATCTGGGCGAGGCGGGGAGGCTGCTGGAGCCTCCGCTCGTCCCACAGCGCCAGCAGCTGCTGCTGCTGCAGCTGCCGACCCCGCTTCTGAAGTAAACTTTTGTGTACGCTCCCCTTCCTCCCCCGGGGGGAAAACGGAGAAAGAAATGGAACTTTTAATGAGCCCTGAACACATCAAAAGGGAAGTTGTAAAGGGGGCTGTTGAGTTGATTTAATCCTTGGGAGGGAAAAAAAAAAAAAAGGAGGGAGGGGGGAAAATACAAGCCTGTGTGTGGAATATCTTTTTTCAGTCGTCTTTGATAGCTAACCGCAGTCTGGCCTCGCCAGCGCTCTGCTCCCCAGCTGAGGGTTCACGCCGGTGCTATTTCCAGCTGAAAAGCGATAGCTCGGCGCTGCCTGGGCTGGCAGTGCCCGTGGAAACCCAGCCTTGCAGCGGGCAGCTTCCCGGCCTTCCCTCAACTGGGGTTGTGCTTTCCAGAGCTCTGAGCCAGGGTGAGGGGAGGCTGCGGATGGGTCCCTCTGCTTTTCTCCACGCCCTTGCTTTTGGGGGTCCTGGGGTAGCTCTGCTGGTGTTGCGTGTTCCTGCTCAGGGATGCTCCGAAAGCGATGCCTGGTGCTGGTCATCTCCTCCAGGTCTCCATCCCACCCTGTCCTGCTCTGGCACCAGCTCCTTCCCAGTATATTTCACATTTTTCCTACCACTATCGTGTTCTCTCAGTCCTCCCTCCTCTAGACCGAGCAGATCCATTTGTCTTAAGCTTCCATCAGAGGTTGTGTTTTCTGGAGTTGTGAATGTTCTTGTCGCTGTCTTCCAGGCTTCCCCTGGTTTTGCCCATGGCACCACAGGGACATGCCCAGAGGTTTCGGAGGGTCCATCAGACATCCCTCCACAGCCTGGTGCTGCCCACTCGCCTTGAGCTTGGGTTTCACTTCCACCACCGGCTCCTCCTCTGAAGAATTTCCTAGTTCTTGAGGTTATTTTTCTCTTCTGATTATCCTCCAGCTCGGTGTTAGTCCGTAATCCTTGATGAATTGCCTCTTGTGACAGTTCCAGCTCGCTCTTCAATTCCTCAGCACTGGTTTGTGTTCAAGCCTTGCTCTCCAAAGCGTTTGTGAGTTCTCTTCGTCGGGGATAAACTCAACAGCCTGAGCAAGCGTATCCCGTTTCTGTGCAAGGACACCTGGCCCCCTCGAGCTCTTGGCACAGCCCACGTCCATGGCCTCCCATGGGCACCAGGGAGCATCTCCTGAGAGGTAGCATTGAGGCCTTGGGTCCCATCTGCTTCTCTCCATCCACCAGACGTGCCAGCACATGTTGGGTGCTTCTTACCCCACGTTATTTTCTGTGTGTTCTTGCAGATTGCTTATTGATGTCTTTCAGTGATTTTCCTCAAGTTTTTATTTTTAAAGGCAGATAACTCGTGTCATCTTCTGGTCTTCTGAAATCCAACCCACTCTCTGTGACCTCTCGGAGATACTCACTAGTGGCTTCATCACTCTCGGCTAACCCCAGGTGGATTTCTGCAGCCCCTCTGGCTTGCAACGTGCCCCACTCGTCCGTGCTGCTCCTCCCAGGCTGCTGTGGGATGGTGCTGCTCACCCCCAGCCTCAGCTTCTTGGAGATCTTTGCTCTCTCCTTGCTCCATCCGTGTGTCCTGCACCATGTCCCATCTGCCTTGAACCGTCTCTCTTTGCTGGCAGGACAGCAAGCGTGGTCTGAAGGGCTTTGTCGTCCTCAGCCTGCAGCCAGCTGAGGGTGTTTCGCCTTCTCTGGCACGATGCGAGTGGAATGAAGAGCTCATTTTACAGCAGCCTTAATGGTCGCACCTGGTTTGTGACCGTGATGCGCATCCCAGGGGGGACAAGCGGTGACGCTGCCAGGGCTTTTTTAATCAGGCCGGCATCTCTCCGCACGCACACCACAAGGCACAGCAGAGATGGGTGTGCTCCTCCCGAGCACTTCTCCCTCCCGTAGCGTCCCTGCCCGCGATGTTTTCCCACTTGGGTGGCCCAGGTGAGGATGGGAGGTGGGGGGAGCAGCGCTGGCGGTGCCCAGGACAGCTGAAGCCCCTGGTCCCCTTGGTATCTGCGGCGTCAGGCAGCTCCCGCTTGCCCTCCTTTGGAGAAATGTCAAGTGTTTTTTCACGAGATGACTCTATTTCATCTGCCTGAGGAGAGCAGCCTCCAAATGCCTCACAACTCCATTCGCCTCCTTCCTTTAATTGCCGTAATTTGTCCTCATCTCCGTGACTTTGCTGATCCCACCTGAGCTGCTGCTTTCTCTGCCCCCACGGGCTCTGCACCAGTTTTCCCCGCTTTGCTTCCAAACTTCCCTTTTTCCCTATTCAAACAAAAAATTCCACGTAAACCGAGCGGATCGTGTTGGGGTATGGGCAGATAACGGATCCTGTGTTGGATACAGGCTGGCACGGTTTAGTGGCATGGCTTCGCTGATGTGGTTGTAGGTCACAGGCTGGACTCGATGGTCTCAGAGCTCTTTTCCAGCCTCAATAATTCTGTGATACGGACAATCCAAATTCCTTGCTCTGCTGAAAAAAACATCCCAGCACTGATATTTTTATTTTTTTTTTTTTGGTAGATTGGGAAATCTGGAGCCCAGCAGCTACTGCTTTACCTCACTGTCGGGGCAGTGTATTGCTTTCCCCCCCTATCTCAAAGGTGTAATGCAAGGGGGTGACAGTCTCCTGCCCTTGGTTTGCACAGGGGGTGGGTGCCTGTGGCAATGTGTTGTCTCTCCTGCCAGCCATTGCCATGGGAAATTCCTAAAGGGAGCTGAAGGCGGAGGAGGGGAGAAGCCACCAGAGCCCCAGGAGCTGGAGAGCAGACGAGCAGTGCCTGCAAAATACTACTCAGCCCAACATCCCACCACCCCAGGGGGCTGGTTGTGGGGCTGAGGGACCGGCAGGGAGCAGGTTTTGCCGCAGAGGGTGCGAGAGTCGCTTCCCGCTCCAGAGCTGCCTCTCGCCCTCCCAAAGATGCCTCGTACGCAGCCGCTGCTGCTCTTTTCATCTCCCGCCTGGGCGCTTGGAAACCAGCTCTTCCCACCCCCCCACAGCCCGCACCCTGCCTCTAGGTTTTGTAGCCTCCAAAGCTGAAAATTAGATTTGATTTTTTTCAAAAATTATTTTTTGGGGGAAACATTTTATTTTTCTGCAGCTCCGAAATGTCAAAAGCTGGGGGTGAGGCAGGAGGGAAGAGCTGGCTTTTAAGGAATGCTTGGCCCGGAAAGCAGCCTTCTCAAAATGCCTCTGCTAAGAGCCACCTTAAACTCGAAGGGTCCTTTCTAGGTTAGCACAAATCGCAGCTCGGTTGCGAGGGAAGCGCTGGGGGAAGAGGTGCAGCATCTCTTGGCTCGGTGTCCCGGGAGGCAGGGATGCTGCCCGTGGCCACCCGCACGCCAGGGCTGTCAGGCAGTGCTGGAGATCAGCTGCTTCCTCTCCCCAGTCGTTTCTGGCTGGAAAGGGGAGGGGTTTTGGGGGTTTTTTTTTGTAGGGTAACACGTCTTGAGAATTGCCCAAAGCCTGAAGGGCTCCAGCGTGGTGAGAAAAACCGCTTGCAGTTGGAGAAGAGCAGGGGAATGAGGAGGCGAGGCCAGCATCCTCTGCCTGCATGTCTCCAGGTCACCCCCCCTGGAATAGGCTGCCCAGGGAGGGGGGTGAATCCCCATCCCCGGACGTGTTTAAAGGGCGTTTAGCTGTGGTGTTGGGGGAGATGCTTTAGGGGTGAACTTTGCAGAGTAGGGTTGAGGGTTGGACTCGATGATCCCAAGGGTCTTCTCCAACCTCAAAGATTCTAGGATTCCACGTGAGTGGTGATGACACCACATCCCACCTCTGTTAGAGCCCGTAGTGAAGGATCTCCACCCAGAGAAGAGCTTTACAGCCCCTGTGAAAGCTCTGCAGTCATTTTACAACTGGGTAAACTGAGGCACGGAGATTTCCACCCAGGTACGAGTTCCTATTCTGGTATAAGGGTGCAGTTGGGTGCTGGGTGTGATGTTGGACCTTCTCAGCACAGCTGGAATTTAAGGCTTAAGCAAGTAGAATGTCTTCCTTGTGGGGAAGGGCTGAGGGATCTGGGACTCCTTAGCTTGGAGGAGACTGAGGGGGGACCTCATTAATGTTTATAAATCCGGAAAGGGCGAGTGTCGGGAGGATGGAGCCAGACTCTGCTCGATGGCACCAGTGACAGGACAGGGGGTAACGGGCGTGAGCTGGAACACAGGAGCTGCCACTGGAATCTGAGGAGGAACTTGTTTGCAGGGCGGGTGCCAGAGCCTGGCCCAGGCTGCCCGGGGGGGTTGTGGAGTCTCCTTCTCTGGAGACATTTCAAACCCTCCTGGACGAGTTCCTGTGGGACTTGGTCTGGGTGATCCTGCTCCGGCAATGGGGGGGATTGTTGTAAAGGGGAAAGAGAAGCTTTGGATGAGCTTTGCCTCCCCAGGGTCACACCGTGGTACACCCAGGAGGAAGCTGGCCTTGCTGGTTTGCTGTGGGTGCTCACAGGAGGCTGTGAAGCCCTATTTGCAGTGTGGGTGTGCAGGGACCCGACCCGGGCTCGTCCCTCTCCACTGCTGGTGACGCTGGTGCTGGGCACAGCGGCGCATTGAGCTCGAGAGCATCGTAAAGCAGCAGCACCTACGTGGGATTTTATGCACCTGTCCGGGTTTGAATTCCTCTTTTATTTCATGATTGAACATTTTTGGCATGTGGCTCCTTCCCCAGGCTGGTAGGGCTGCAGGCAGGATCTAGAGGTGGCTCTTGGAGCTCGCATTAAGCCACATTAGTATGTGCTGGAGATTTCTGGTTCCTGTGAATTTGCACACAGCGGGAGGACGAGCAGGAAGGCTGCTTCTCGCTGGCAGCCTTCCCGGAGAGCCTTGGCGTTGCAGATCTGCGCTCGCAGCGCGGCTGTGGCCCTGTTTGAACAGAAAACAGAAAGTGCTGTGGCAACAGGAAGGCACAACCTCGGCGAGCAGCGACTCGGCGATGGCAGCTGCACCAGAGCAAACGCCGTCTGCTGCGTTGGCGCGGCGCTTGTGGCACTGGCCTGTCCTCCTTCCTCGGGGCCTCTCTGGCCTTTGTCCTCCAACAGCCGTGCGCGCAGGTAAAGCAGCTCCTTGCTGCGCTGCTGGGCATGCGTCGAGCTGCTGTGGGGCTGGTTGTGTCTGGATTGTGATATGGAGCTGCCTGGTGGTCATCTTCTTTAAGCTGTGTTGCCCCGTGACGGACTCCAGCCCCAGAAGGAGTTGTCCAATATCTACAGGAGGTCCAGCAGTTCTTGCAGAGTGGGGCAGAGTTGTTGGCAGGGATGTTCATGTGGTGGTTTTGGGACACGAGCATCTTTGCAAAGGAGAGTGAGAAGAGGGATGTGCAGTGGGGCTGTTTGAGATCTCAGAATCCCAAACTGTTGGGGTTGACAGGAGCTGCTGTGGTGCCACCCCCCCTGCTCCAGCAGGGTCACCCCGAGCAGGGGGCCCAGCATCGCAGTGTCCAGGCGCGCTTGGAATCTCTGCACACAAGGAGACTCCACAACCTCTCTGGGCAGCCTGGGCCAGGCTCCAACACCCTCCCCCCAAACAAGTTGCTCCTCCTGCTCAGCTGCAACCTCCTGGCTTCCAGTTGGTGCCCGCTGCCCCTTGGCCTGGCGCTGGGCACCCCTGAGCAGAGGCTGGCCCCAGCCTCTTGCCCCCCGCGGGCCCTTGAGCTCTTGCTCAGCATTGCTCAGCTCCCCTCTCAGGCTGCTCTTCTCCAGCTCCACAGCCCCAGGGCTCTCAGCCTTGCCTGGCCCCACAGATGCTCCAGCCCTGAAACATCTCCATAGACTCCTCTGGACTCTCTCCAGTAGCTCCTTGTCTCTCTTGAACTGGGGAGAGGAAAAGAATTAACTGGTGCACAGCAATGGGTGTAGGATTGGGGCACATCCCTGCCCTTCTTCCCTTTTGCTCCCAGTGAGCGGACACCTCGGCTCATCCAGGCAGGGCTGGATCCCTCATCCAGAACATCCAGCGCAGCGAGGGAGCGATTCCAGCGAAGGCAGAAAATAACCCCGGGAGCAATCTGTGCCTCAGGGCATGGTGTGGTGGTGCGAGGAGCTGTGGCCCGGCCGGCCCAGCATGGTGCAAACATCCCAGCAATGCCTGGACTTCACCTCTCCCTGTCCCTCGGCGTGCGGCGGCAGCCCTGGACGGCGGCCAGGCTGGATCCTCGCGGCTCCCAGCCCGGGGAGGGCTTTGCGAGGCTCCGTTCTCAGCCTGTACTCTATGAACCAGCACACTTTGTTCTCGAGTGTTGAGATTGGACTTCCTCTCCTCGGTTGGCGACGCAGGCTGGCTGTTGACTCATCGGCAGCTTCCCTTGGGCTTTGCTGCAGAAGGGGCAGGCAGGATTCTGCAGCACTTTGTGTATCTTTTGGAGCGCAGCTTTTTGTTATTTTTTTTTTTTTAACGTGATCTCTTTTTATTATTTTTTTCCCTTGCTGTTTTCCGTTGATATTTTTATTTTTTTTTCCCCCCCTTCCCTCCAGCTCATCATGAAAAACGTGTGATTTCGGGGCTTGCAGATGGCACGCTGGCGATTTTACAGAGGGATGCTTCTTGGGTCAGTTCTGCCCCGTTCTGTGGCTGCCTGCCCTTAAATGTGTGCCTGGATTTCTGGTGCGCTTCAGAAATCCGTGTGCGCTTCCCTTTCAAGATCTGAGGCTCTGCTCTGATCAAACGAAACAAAAATCGCAACTGTCCTCGGCCTTAATGTTTAGATCTCGAGCCCTGGGACACCAGAGTGTGGGGAGAGGAAATCTTGCTGCCTGCACACTCCTGGGGACCCCCGGGGTGACGCCTGCCCGCGGCCAGGATGGGCTGACTGGTGGTACTGACCCAGGACAGCAAAAAAAAATACCCCAGCCCTGTAATATCAGCGTGGTCCCTCCCTTTGCACTGCTCCGAAAGGATTTCCAGCCAGATCTGCTCAGGTTGCCTTGTCCTTGCAAGCAGCGTGGAGAGATGGGTTGTGTGCAGGGTGATTTGTCCTGCTCATCTTTCAGATACCTGATTTGTGGAGCCAGACGCATCTCAACGGTGTCCAGTTATAGGGGTAACGGGTGTAAACTGGAACCCAGGAGGTTCCACTTGAATATTAGGAGGAACTTGTTTGCAGTGAGGGTGCCAGAGCCTGGCCCAGGCTGCCCAGGGGGGTTGTGGAGTCTCCTTCTCTGGAGACGTTTCCAACCCGCCTGGACGAGTTCCTGTGGGACTTGGTCTGGGTGATCCTGCTGCGGCAATGGGGGGATTGGACTGGAGGAGCTTTCGAGGTCCTTTCCAATCTCAAATATTCTGTGACTTAGGATGGGGTGAATCCCCTCAGATTTCTCCTCGTTCAGATGGTTTGGGTTGTGCAGAAGGTGGGACCGGCGCGGTGGAGTTGTTAGTCTGCGCCCAGTGCCTGTCGAGTGCTTTGCAAAGGAGTTTGCCTGATTTAGTCTGTTACTTGTCATCGTTTCTGGTTTACAATCTGCTTGACAAGTCCTCGTGCGGGCTTTCAGCAAGTCCTCACCTTTATTAGTTTGCAACGGGAAACGTGTTAACGCCGCCTGTTCTTACCTAATACCGAGCCGCTCGGACTTTTACTTTGAATGTTTGCTAATCCTCCTCCGGTGGATGCCTGTGGTTTATACCGGATCAAGCACACAGAAAGTCAAGTGTATTTCAGCAGTAAATATATAGAATGAGCAGGCTCCATTTCCTGCTGCTCTCTAACGAGGTTTGCAGCTCTGGGGACAGACTCCAGCTCGGTACAGCCTGGGGAGCTCCGCATCTTGCTCCAGCACCTCTGCTCTTCATCCAGAGCCGTGGGTTTAGTGTCCAACTGGGCAAAGCGCAGCAGATCTGATTGCTACCGCTTGCAACCCCAGCGGTAATTAAATCACCTCGTAGTGATTGAGT
>WEIS01092703.1:0-21183 GCA_013389965.1 Todus mexicanus
ATTTGCAGCCCTCTGTGGTTTACTGCATTAGAGGTGATAAACTCTCAAATCAGTGCTGCAGGTTTTGTAGAGCCACATTGCTAGAGCATTCCTCTGGCTTCTGCAGCTTTGGGTCTCCAGTTATCATTGACAAAAACCCCAAAACATCCCAAAGAGCAGAGGTTTAGTAAGAAACTGCCTTAGTTGTACAGTTTACTGTTAACAAATCATGCTGCGCTACAAGATTCTGACCTCAGTCTCTGAAGTTTGATCTTATTCCTCCTTCATCTGTTGGATGTGGTCAGTATTGCTTTGCTGAGCAACCTTTCCTGCTGTTCCTAGCTTTGAGTGCCTGCATGTCTCAGGAGTATGGCTGGCACTGTGTTTAGAAGACCACCCTTCTTTTAAAACAATTGCCGTCCGCTTTCTGTCAAAAATCTTTCTTCCCTGAAGTAATAGTTATGCAACAAGCTGTTCGAAGTCCAGGATATTTCCCTTCAAACTTTTTTTTTTTCCAATTCAAATTAAAAACAGGAAGCCTGTTGTTTCAACTAGAAAGAAGTGGTCAATATTGATAACATTTAATACCTTCTTTAGTCTGCTAACAAAGCTGTACTCAGTTATCACTCAAATCTCTCCATCAAACAAGTTAGCGATTCCCAAAGAGTACATCATTCACAACTGCACAGAGATTTCTTGTGGAGGGACACCAGTCTTTCAACAGAAGTAGTCATAAACAACATTTCAGGTAATTATATCTTTCAGGCATTTTAGTCAAAATATTACGAGTGGGTTTACAGGAAGCACCTCTGCCCTGAGAATTGTTTCAGTTTAGGAAGATTAAAGATCTCATCTAAGAAAAATACTTAAATCACAAAACTAATTGCAATGTACCATTTCTTCTGAAATTGAATGATACTTACACCCTCCATGGGGAAATCATTATGAAATAAGACGTGAATTTAAAGTGCAATAGCTATTCAACACTAATTTACACTGCTATTCTTCACTAAGAAGTGCACCATATCTTAGCACCTATACGGAAGCCACCCATGTCAGCACGAGATATCCAAGACATATTTAAGAATCAGGTTGTCTCTGGCAACAGAAACAAGAAGAAAAATTCAGGGAGGCAGGAACAGAGAATTGCAAGGTTGTAAAATGTTGCGTGTCTGAGGTTTGCAATGTACAGAGGAGCTCTATAAATACATGACAGCATGGTATTACAAGTTCCTTCATAGATTCTGGTATTCAGAGCTTGGGGACTATTGGGAGAGACAACTGTCAAACTCTGGCCTGCACGTGACCTTCGATATCTGCATAGACACACTCTTATCAGAAAAATATCTCTGCAGGCTTTATATTTTATTTATTTATCTATTTATTTATTTATTTATTTATTTATTTGAAGAACTATTCTAGACTATTTCTGCATGTCAACAATTCTTTAGAAAAAGAACTTGCAAGATACATATCAGAGTGACACCTGGTAGCTCCCGTCAAAACTGTACTCATCACTTCCTGCCAGGGAAGCTAATTTCATTAGAGATGAGGTTGGAATTGTCACTCAGTGAGTTTATTAATTCTCAAATACCAAGAGTGAAAAACGCACCAGCTGGGTGATAATCACTGAGCATGTATAAACAAGCCCCATGCTTAGCTAATCTTCACTCTGATGTTGATTATGGGCCTCAAGCTTTTAAAATAATTTTTTATAGACTAGATTTTTCCTGTATGTAAACAAGGGGGTGACATTTCTTCAGGTGACTCTCTCCCCATCAAACCTTGTGCAACGCATGTGCACATCCTGCATGACCACAGAGTTCTTTTGAAGTTTTTCAAGGTCAGCCTCCAGGGACTACTCAGATCCATATGTGTTCCTAAACAGAAGGACCACCTGAGCGAGGTGGTTTCTTGGGTTTGGAAGACCTTAGAAAGAGTAGGGACATGGTCAACTACATACAGAGCAAATCCAGCACCTGTGCCAAGCAGCTGTGCGTCTCACCAAGGCGCAGTGAGAGGAGACTTTCTGCAATGTAGAGAGTAGTCTCATTGAACAACAGATGTATTACTGCCTTGCAATGTACCCTGTTAATTCTGTAAATTAGCTGGATAGCACAGAACTGGTAGGTCAGACTGATCTGTGCTAGACATACACTGAGCAGTAGTAAATCGGAGGGGGCATTTTCAGATTGGTGACTATTTTGGGGAAAGTGCCACTAACTGCAAGAAGATGCACTAAATTGTCTCTCTGGAGTGGGGCATCACTTTTGTGACCAACAGTGATATAAATGGGAACCTTCCCTTTGAACTCAGCTGCTACAGCGTGAGCCTTACAGACACACAACTGATATTCGCAGTGGCTTTTAGTTACAGAATCCTCTGCTATTTGCTGTGTGCAGCTAGAAACACACAGCTGCATATACACACCAACCATGTGTAGTTCAGTGTATAATGCTATTAATAATTACTTGGTTTCTCCATGGTCAATGGTTTCTAGTAATCCCTCTGTTTTCTCCCTTGTTAGATTTAGATATATCAAAGGCTCTTTGCCTGTAACAAGTCCATATGGAAAGAGGCACTGTTCAGCAGTCACTGGTGCTCCACAATCACTAGATTTGTGCAGATTTTTCAAACTTGCTACTGGATAAAACCATCAGGATTTTTAACATGCAAGCGTCCAGCAGCAAGACACCATCTCATTAACTCTTATAGCTCCATTTTCTGAATACTGCTGTGCAGCTCATTTATATTCATGTATTCTTCCTCCTGCTGTTCAGAGCATACAAGGACCGAGAGCCCTCACAAGGGATGTTTGCATTAAAGCAGCGCATTAGTTTCCAATGCCCTGAGGATCCTTTTTGTTTTAAGGTAGATACAGCATTTTGTCTTTTACAAAAGGTTCTGCTTGAAAGGTTCAGGGTGGGAAACCTAGCTTTGTCCCTGGGCTGACAGATGTACTAGCCAATCTAACAAAAATATTAGCTGCCAAGAGGCTTGGCAAAATGCATGTAGCGTCCCAGCTTGATGAAGGAAAAACAGGATATACATTGCTTATCTGTGGAAAGCTTGTTAGTGAGGGCTGGTTGAAAGCATTTAGACAAAATGCCATTTTTGTCAAATGCTCTGCTCCACCAAAGACAAAATGTTTTGCACAGATATAACAGTTTTGATAATTTTTTTTTCATCTGGAAGGTTTCTTTTACAATTTCTGGCTACTTCTGAAGTGGCAGAGGCAGGTGAAAGTAAAAAACAAAGGAGAGAATTTAATGATTTTGAAAAATCTGAAGACAAACTGTCTCAACAAAAATCTATTTTTACAAAACTATCTGAAGAATCTTATTTCCCAAAGCAGAAATTGAAACCTCATGAATCATTATCAAAAGGCACTGCCATCATCTAGCGAGCTTTAATGCTAACAATATTGATCACATTACCTGGGACACTATTCAGACAAAGAGATAAGTTTCAGATACAGATTTGGAAGCCATTCAGGATCCCAAAACATTGCAGCAGTACTAAAATCGATAGTATAATAGGCAGAAGAGTGGCAGTTGGTGAGATAAAATTAATTTACTTTTCTGAATAGAAAGACTGAGTTCCACAGGTGAGTTTCTACCTACCACAAAGGAGAATTAGAGAAAAGGTAGAGAGGATCTCCGTGCCACAGCATCTTGGCAAGCCTGGTCATTGGACTGGGAGAGCTCTCCCTGTGGCTGCACCTGCCTCAGGTGCTGGCTGCTGCCTTCCCTAACAAACCCTCGAACACCCCTCCAAAGCTTTGCCCTGTGCCCAGGTACAAAACCACTGTTTGTGAGGAAGAAAGAGCATCACTAGGTTCCCATCTGAGCAGTCAGCTGCGGTGTCTGTTCCCTGTACTTTCATTAGCATCAGCTAAATTGCTCTTCTGTCAGAGTATTTTGCACTGATCTACTTCTCCATGCTGTTCTATGCACTGTCTCTAATAGGAATACACTGGTTTGTATTTCCTGTATTTCCATATATTCTCTCCTCAATATATGATTAGAATTCTTTTTACAAATCTTACTCTGTGTGCTTCAGGGCTTTGAACGTATATGATACGAGGAGTGGTATTCAGATAATGTTAATGCACCTGAAGCATGCAAAATGCTATAATACACTTCAATATCGAGGTAGAATTTAGTTTCAGTAGGAACTAGAGAGGAAAGAAGAAATGTTTGGAATTCATAGGATGGCCAGAGCCTAGCAATAAAACACTTAAGTAGCAAACAGGAACACACGTTAGGCTTTGTCAGTGGTGCATACGGTCTAAAACCAAAGTCAGTTAGTCATAATAGCACATAGACATGTTCCAGATATTGCTACAAGGGAGAACAGCCCATAAACATCATTCAAAAACATCAATCTTTTGCCTTCAGATCTGCTTATTAACTGAACTGAGAAATACATCAAATATGCTAATAACATAGTAACCAGCAGCTAAGGAAAAAAATAAAACACCAAATGTTCATTTACATTAGGATCACAGCGGCAACAGCATGCTGATAATTTAACCCCCTCTGCTCTGGATAACAACCTCAATATGACATTAAGCATAGACTGTATAGAGAATACTGTAATTGAATGACCTCATTGTCGGTTTTAAACAATTAATGATATTGAGATAATTCAAAAGGACAAGTGGAAGCCTGTTTGCTTCATCAAAGACTACTTAATAATCAGTTTTATGCACTGAGATAATGAGACATGTTAGCCCCAGAGTCGAGGGGGAGGGTCAATGAAGTATCTCAAACCCTCTTAAAGTGTAAGGTCAGAGAGAACACATGCCTTTCCTTGCTTACAAGGAGGAATGTCACACTGAAGCAAATAATTAAAAAAACCTCACAAAACAAAACAAGAAAAGGCGATGATTTGCATGCATATAATTAAGTGAGATTAAATTAGACTTTCTTCAATCTGCACTTGACATTTTGGAAAAGGTTGGTGGTCATTCATAAAAAAAGCCTGTGGCACCTTGCTTTGTACCATGTTTGGCAGCCCCTACTATAAACTGCTCTCTTCTATATAATTTTTCATTCACCTTGTGAGTTATGCTTGTGTAATTTCAGAATCTTTATTATCATCAGAAACAGCTGCTCATTATAACAAGATCATTGTTTTGAGATATATACTGCAATTGTGCTGAAGAAATATGTTAACCCTGTCTGTATATGAGGGTGTAAAAATACATAGCTCTAGGAAGAGGCTCTGCACATAATATTTCTGTAGATTTAGCTGTATTGCCCTAGAACTTCGTAATTTTTGTTTTATTTTCTAACCAGGACCACATCCTAAACCTATCAACCCTCCTTTCACAAACTTTCCAAATTTTCCTCTCTGCGTAAGAAATATGAATGCCTCACTACCAATCTACGCATACCTGTTAGTGCTGGGTGGATAATAAGAGGGGGACATGGGCATATTTGAAATCACTGTAGCCTCCAGCTTTCATAGGATTATAGTAAAAGAATCAATTATTTATATAGAACAGTATTGCTGAAGCATCAAGATGCAGATATTTCTCAACAGAAAACTGTTTTTTCCAGCTATTCATCTATTTTTGCATGTATTTTTAATTATAAGTTAAAGCAATTTACAGGAAAATATGTATATGATATGCACTATTCAGTGCTCTGCAAGCAGCACGGGCAAGGTCTTCGCTACTTTCACGTTTTCATTTTTATTGTAGGCATTTATGCACACTTGCTACTTGATAGCAATGGGGTTTGCTTTACTGATATAGGCGTAACAGAGAGCATATCCAAAATAAGCCCACATCCCACAGCCCTCTGTGATACACAGCTAATTAAACTTAGAGTAGATCAAATTAAACTATAGAGTTAATTTTCTTTTTCAAATTAAATCATACATCATGTACAATACATCTGTTTTGCAGTTTGGGTGAGATATGCTGGAGTCTCTTTAAAAGCTTCAGGCAAGCATAGTATGGGTGCTTAAACCCCTTTAGTGCTAAGACAGGTGATTATACCCCTTGCTGAAGAGGAAAAAGATTATTTTATCTACTTAAATACCTTAATGCGATGCCGGGCATTTTACAAAATATCACTAGGTAACAGTGAAACCTTCCTGACAAACCTGGGAAAAGCATGGATGCATATCATCATTTTGGAGAAATATACAGGGGAACAGACATTGTCCAAGCTTACATGATGCATCAGGAGCAAAGCAAGGTCCTGGCTCAACTTCTCTCATCTCAGCTCTCATAAGATGCTGTGGGCTCTCAACAGAGTCTCCACACTCATGTTCATTATACCAGGCCAAAATGCAGTAGATAAATGGGCTTCCACAAAGGGTTAATGTGAAAAAAAGCATTTCCAAAGAAAATCACTAGATTCTGAGGGGGAGTGAGGCTGAACGTGAGACTGGAGATTAAGAAAGTGATACTCCCAAACTATTGACATATTGCAGTGTGAAACTGGCTCCTCCAGGGTATTTGGAGCTGGCTTTAATTTTGAATCTGCCCTACTGCTCTGAATTATGACAGATCATTATGGACTCCATATCTGCCTTCTCCTCACGCATTCATCCAACCAAGCAAGATGCTACAGTGTGGCAGAGCTCCAGAACATTGACATCTTTTTTTTGGCAAATAATTAATTTCAAAGTATTTTCTCAAATACATGTAGGCTTCTAGTCAATGAAAATATGAGTTTGCCACTTATTCAAACCATCTGTCTTTATTTTTTAAATTATAATTGTGCAATATGTCCATTTTCTAGGATTATTATTTCATTTTTTAGGAAGATTACTTTTAGGTAGGTTACGATTTTATCTGTAAATACATATATATTTATATACACGGTTTTGTTAAAGGTGTTCTGTCCAAGCTAGTATACAAAACCTGGATTTCTAACAAAGGAAGAACCCCGCTGCAGTGTACAAATGGCATGCCTTGCAAACTATAGTGCAGCAATGTCAGATTTAAGATCATGACTGTATCAAGGCATTGAAAGAAGTTCATTAAAATGTGTTAGAATGGAAAGATCTTCACATTCAATACCTGATTTATATTAAAATCTTCTTAAAATATACCATTGGGACAATGCAAAGTGTTCATACACTTAGCAAGTGACAGAGGTCAGACCTACTATATTCTGCTTATTAAAATATGTATTTTATATTAAATTTTAATAATTTACTGCTTTTTAAGGAAAAACGTAATTTCAGAAAAGCATAAAATGACAAGCCCTTTGACCACCAGCAAAGATCTGGAAAAAAGCATCTTGCATTACAAATCATTTATCATTCATATGATCTTTGTTTCCTGAATGCAAGATTAACTGACTTTTGAATGCAAGCTGGTGATTTCTGAATGCAAGGCTAAGTGTTCAGTTTATGGTACAGCTGGGCCATTCTCACCATGCTGCAAAAAAAATCAGCTAAAAGACATCTTTTCAGACATCAAGAAAATTAAAATGGAATCATTATTTTTCTTCTCTAAGCTAAGACAAATATGGAAAGCATACATTTTGACTCAAGATTTTTAATGAATATGTTACCATTATTTTTTCATCATTGAAATATGAAACATTTAGCAATAAATTAAAAAATTTAGTGTTTATTTTTTGGAAAGGTTGACCTCATGCTTTCTGGGCAACAATGGGTAATTGCAATGCTGATTAGGTCAAAAATCTCATAAAGAACAGTCAAATAGAGAAAGTACAACAATAGGAGAAACAGCATAGACTTGTTTTGATGTCTGTTTGAGACAGAACTAACAAACAAGCTATGAACGGTATGCTTTCTGTGAGAAACTGCTGATTCACAGAAAACTGTTTTTTGTAGCTTTACCATTTAGACTTTTGCATTAGCAGTCAAAACAAATAGAAATGAGCTGGTTTTAACATGATGAAATGAAACATTTACTTCATAAAAATGAAGGGCTGTGCAAAGGGCTTCTTCCAATTTCAGGAAAAAAACGTAGATAATTCAACTTTCTCAAATTGTTATTTTTTTATATAGCAGGAATTCTGTTTGAAATGTAGCTTATTGCCTGATAAGGAGACTCACTAAATGATAATATGATGACTCGTAGACCATAAAGCCAAGATTTGGATGATCAAAGAAGAATAAACCTACTGCTTAGCATCATCACACTCTACAGATGCTTACAACACCGTAGGATCATCCTTGATCAGCTCATGACCTCCTTCGGCACCTTTGCTTGGTTGCTGGGCATGCTGAGGTGTGCTCACAGTGATATCTTATGACGATTTGTAGGTTGGGCCTTGGGGCTGTTCTCCAGCACCCCGGGAGGGCACTCAGCAAAGAGCAGCACAGAGGACACCAGAGAGAACCTGGCCAGGTGATGTCCCAGAGAAGGACACCAGTGCCCTCAGTCAGAGAGAAATCTTGTTTCCAGATCCTTCGTGGCCTGAGAAGACTTGAAAGTACTGCAGATTTGTAAGTACCCAACATTGATTCAGAAATAACATGTGAATGGTACAAAGTTCAGGTTTGCCTCTGTAGCAATGCTGAACTTAGCTTGTGTGTCATTTAATCTGAAGTCTAACACAGATCACAGAGTCTGGCCATCTAGGTGCTAGGTTGAAATTTGTACTCATACTGCCTAGAGTTAAGTGTGTCTAATTAACTGACCTGGTTGCGATTCGCAGCAGTCACTTCTGTAAACTTCAGGTGCTCTGTAAATAACTGGTTTTCTTATTTTTATAGGCAGAATTTCATGTTTTTCTGTTCCTTATGAACCAAGAAAAAAGTACTTTTAACACACATCAGAAGCCCTCAGATACCAATATATGCCAAATTTGTCGCAGATGAAGCACTTTTTTAAAACTAAGAATCCAGATTTAAGAGGCACAAGTGTGGAAATGTGAGGAATAACAGATCCATTTATATCCAGGAGTGCTGCTTGTTCTCCTGCTCACTCAGCAAGTGGCACATACTTGCCTCTGCCTCTCGGGCCTGGGCATTTTGTTGAGGTGACCACAGGGAGCCGAGTTTTCTTCAAGTGCTGCAGAGAAAAAGCACAGGGGAGGCACTTTTTTCGTACTTGACAGAGTTTATGCACCTTGTTGGGCTCTTCAGGATAACTTTTACATATTTTTTTTTCATTCATTAATGTACTATTTGGATCTTCAGGTGGTAAAAGCATCTTTACTGTGAGTGACAAATAGATATATTGCTTTATACATTTTTTTCCTGCTGTAAAAGCTTGTGCAAAGTTGCAGGAAAAAGACAGAATCAGGGAGATTGTTTTGGAGTTCCATTTATCAGAAAGCAGTATGTGTTTGCATGTACACCTGGAATAATTTGGTGCATATGAATCATTAAGGTTTTTGTATGTATACAGATGCATGCACAAACACACTCACATGAACCACTAATAATTAATCAATTTGTCAAATAAACAGAAGGAGGTAGCAAAGCTTCAAAACCCCAGACTTCAAATTGCCTAAGAGGCTTGGGATTTTCAGAAATGTCTCTGAAGAGATGGGATTTAAGGTTGCCATGGGTCCTACAAAAAAGCACAAAGGGAAAAAAAGAAGTCATTTTCTCCCTTTGTGGGCCTCATAGTCCTTTGTGAAGTCCTGTGTGTAGGTTTGCAGTTCTTCTCTGGCATGTATGGGAGAAATGCGAGTGCACTAGCCTACAGCCAGGGTGTAGTAGGGGATCAGGCATTTGAAAGCATTGTATTGTGCATGGCACGTATTCTACATGGCAGATTGTCATACAAGTAAATGCTGACAGATTCACTTTATACACCCTCCCAGTTTCTTCATTCCCCTCTAGAGTCTGAGCCAGATGTGCTGGCAGTGCTTCTGGGAGAGAGGAGGCTGAGATGCTTCATGCTGATGCTCTCTGTGGGTTTGGGGCCTGCCTTTCCCATGAATCTTAATAAAGGCTCCAGAAAGCTTCATTTCCAGGCATTTGACAGGCTAGTGCCAGTCCAGAAGCAACGGGGGAGCACGCTGTGCATACTTGCATACAGCAGCCCTGCTGGGTTTTCACTATTAATTGTCCTCTCATATGCCTTCTTATTCTACAGGGTAAAAAGGAGTCTCTCTGTGCTGAAAAGAGACTCTTCGGACGAAGCGAAGACAACACTGTTCTCCTTTGCAAAGACTTGCTCCTTCAGGGTGTATGCTTTAAGAAAAGAGGATTAACAGTG
Source organism: Todus mexicanus (assembly GCA_013389965.1). Lineage (NCBI taxonomy): Eukaryota > Metazoa > Chordata > Aves > Coraciiformes > Todidae > Todus > Todus mexicanus. Next base: position 10,151 of record WEIS01092703.1, read on the forward strand.
AATCTGATGTGTTTGAATTACCTAGCAAGCATCAGGATGTTCTGCTTTTGCTGATTACTGATCTGTCACCATCATCCATTTCTTGCTTCATTGATGATGTTGTGTGCATGATGTTTACACTGCAGAGGGAATGCTATTTCCTTCTGTCCCACATGCTGGTCACTTGGAGCCTGATTGTCCTGTTGCACTTTAGGGGGTCTTTGGCATTGCACTGGTTTTGAGAAAACAGGAGTGAAGGGATCTTCTTGCCTGCTCCTCTCTCATACACTTCACTGACTCATCAGCTCTGGCTACATGCACTCAGCTATCTGCAGTGATTTGCAGGAGATACTACTTCTGAAATTGTTGACTTAGCGTGACTCAAAATGAAGGCCAGAACAGAGGGCATTCGGGCTGATGGATGGTCATAGAATTACCTTAAATACTATTACGAAAAAACCCCACAGCAATAAAAAAGTGAACCCCCCTCCCAGAGAATGAACATGCTGGAACATGATTCTGCCCCTTCCCTGGAGCTGTCTCAGCTTTCCTGGTTGGCACACTGGATTGCTATTCTGAGGCTTTAAGAACTCGGTCAGAAAATTACAGCTATTTTCCCCTATATTGCATGACTTTGCTCTTTTTCTGGGGGAAAAAAAAAGAAAAGAAAAAAAAAGAAAAGAAAAAAAAGCGACATATAAACCCACCATATTTCCAAACATCATGGAAGATATTAACTATGTGAATTCTTGTACAGTAACATAACATTTTGAACAACGTATTATTTCAAAAGCATACTTTTTTTTAGCTCTCCCATACTGAAAACAGAAGCAGCCAAAATGTGTATTGACCTCAGTATTGGGAATCTGGGATTTCTAGTGCTTTTTCAATAAATATAAGAATCATAGGCCTTGAAATTGCAAAACTCTTTGCAGTTTCAAGTTAGAAGCCTGATCTTCCCTTCTGTTATGATCTGTAGGAAAGGGATAATCATGGAATATTTATTGTGAGACCTGTGACTCCAGGAAACTCCTTCCTTTTACTCATTAGAATAAGGTTACTTAGGTTTATAGAGACTGTGAGGAACTACAGAAAAAATATTACTGTGGCCAAACCAACATGTGGATTATGAAATTTGAAAAAAATCTGCCTTCTTTACCAATGAAACTCCTCAGGAGACATTTGGGTATGTGTACCATGTCCAGGACAGTGCAATACAAAAATAGCTCTAAATGAACAAGATTGACACTGGAAACAAGATGATTACTTTGGAAACTGAGTCCTCTAAAAAAGCAGTTATTGGAGATAATGCAAGAAAATATTGGAAATACAACTGTATAAGGGCAGATGCTTTAAAATAGTGTTTGCATCATTGCAAACCTATGAGCTGAACACTCACAAACAAACTGTGTTTTCATTAGGTGATCTTTTGTGGTAGCGATGTCAGTGGATAAGAAATTGAGGCTGGTAGTCTTACCAAATTGTGATCTTGTCCTCACTGTCTTTCCCATGTGGTTCCCTCCTGCCACTTTTGATGTGTCAAGGGTAGCAGTCACCAGACAAGGATTGCATGCGCTGAACATGCAGGGGCACTGGGGAACAGCAGCAGATGTTTTGGGAGCCAGGTTGAAGGGGCAATTTTATACCTGATGTCACTAGAGACTGCAGACCTCCCCAAACAAATCTCCATGTGCTCTACATGTGAAACCAGGAAGGTTTGCAAAGGTGTGATTTTTTTTTTCTATGAGCTTGAGTTATTACATTAGGGGGGGAAGGCCTATTGTGCCCTTGATGATATATATGGTGAAAATGTCTTTGTCTAAATGACCAAGTTTTTACATCTTTTCATAGATGCAGAGGAGGTAAGTGCAGAGCTGAACTTTGATGAGAGACTACTAGGAAGTCCACAGTTACTGTAAATTTTAGGCACATGGACTGAATTACTAAATGGATTACAAACAGGAAATACCAAGAATGAAGTATGTAGCTACCTGCCCGCCTAGCCTTGCCTATATGGGAGAAATAGCATCACTGGGCTGAAAACAATTTTAAATGTCTCCATTACTAGTTTGGAAATATTTTTGTAGAAATCATGGGCTTTTGCTGTTATAGAAACTTAAGAATTGCCATGTCAGAATAGATGCAGTGTCCATTAAATCTTTATTCTTATTTCCATATCCTATAAACCAAACTTTAAGAACATGCAGAAATATAAGAATTGTCAACCAGAATAAAACTGTGCCATTTAGCCCAGGTTACCAGTGTCACACACTTCAGAGGGTGAGAAAATAATGTGTCACTGAGCAGCTGTGACAGGATCTGCATGCCGAGCTTCATTCCAGCTTCTTGCTCTGTGTCCCAGGGTCTTTCAGGTGACTGTAGTAAGCTAAATTTAGAAAGGCTTCTAGATCCCTCAAGGCACACACAAGTTTATTAATCCTGGCTCTCTTCCTATGTATTGTAACAAATACATGATTTAACTGCTGAAACATTTGCATGGTTATTTGCTGATTGCAATGGACTCAGACCAAGGAGGAGAACTTCTTGAGCTGGCTTGGTATACCTATATCCTTATCTTAAAGGTGAGCCATCCAAAACATCACCAAGACTATTATTAACACTTATGAAACAATTGAGAAAGAGATAAATATTTAAATCCACTTGAGGAAGATAAAATAATGGCTTGTAAACAAGCTTACTTGTGCTTTCTTTTCCCTGCAGAGTAGCTCTTTTTCTACAGGCTTTCTTGACTAAGCAGCTCTCAAGGACTTTCTGAGTTGAAACAATCACTACACTGCACCCTTAGGAGTGTTTGTCTGCCTACTATTGCTGAGGTCTAACTGTGCATGTCTGCCTTCTGCTTCCCCTGGGGTTTGCAGCTTGGTAAAACAACCAGGCCAATCTGATAAATGCCTCTCCTTGTCCCCTCTGTTTCCCTTAGTTTTGTACTTACCACAGCCCCATAGTAAATTGATCTAGGAAGCCACCAGCAGAAATTTAATCCAACAAAACCAAAAAGTGGTGGGTTTTTTCAGCAGGTTTAGCTCACTGAACCAGCCCACTGAAGGTCAAATGGATGCCAGTGACATCTCAAGGAACACCTAGAGTGGTGGTGGAGTGGGGAAGCAGATTCTTGGTAAATCATCTCATCCCTATTTGCAAAACTATAACCTCCAGAAGTAGTTTCACGGTGGCTGGCCACTGTGTGTCCTTCCCTGGCTGTCATAGTCTCCCTCCCACTGTAGATGTTGAGCTGTTCTGAGGGAAAGGTACGGTCTCCCCAGGACACTGGGGTGCTTAGCCTTCCCTGAGCACAGCATCCAGGATGTGCCAAACTAGCAGCTCTTCTCCTGGTTCCTACATGGTCAGTGAACCTTGCACAAATAAAACAAATTTACCATCAGATAGGCTGTCTCTGCTATGCTGTAACCTCTTCCTCACAGTCATCATCTTGTCTTTCATTACAGTCAGCATGCAGCATTAAAAGCACTGTGATTATATGGATGCTACATCAGAAATCACAACAACAAAGTGCAATTTGCAGTCGGCTTTAGATGTAGTGCGTGTATTCAGGGTGTCTATTCTTCCCTGTCTTTGTTTTTGAATGTTTAGCCACAATCCTTAGTGATTAATAAAAATTTCTACTAAAAAGGAGAAATAGGAAAAAAATTCCACACAAATTTTCCTCAGTGTATAATTCTTACTCCAGTGAATTACTATTATACTGCAGACAGCAGTAATAGCGAGCAAATGATTCAGTATTATTGTAATGCTGATGATTATTGTTCATTTCTGTTAACCAAAACAAAGAAAATCAAAAAATTGCCCGCTGTCTTCAAACCTGCCTCATATCAAATCCCCTGGGCTTCATTCCCGACCTGCACCTGCCTGACATCAGCACGGGCCATTGATTTCCATGAGGAAACACTCAATTTGCACCAGTGCCCATGACTGAAAAAACCCAGGTCCTGGCTTTTTACGAGGTTCGGCATACTGTCTTGAAATCAGACAAAATTAGCCAGAATTTGTGAATTGGTTATTCTTTGCCTGCTGAAACGAGGCAACGTCTGCAAGCGCTGCTTTGAGAATCTGTTCTTTTTGTCTGAGAACAGATGTCTGGGAGGGATTTTGGCAGAACCCACTCTGTCAAACAGTCCGGCTTTGACAGTTACTTGCTTGAGGGATGGCTGAAATGCAAAGCATTTCTGATCAGAATATCATATTCATCTGGAAGTTAATTACTGTGTCTGCCTTGGTATAAATAATTAATTATGCAAAACCCACACAGCTGTGACTGGACAGAGTTAAGTGACTTGCTGTCAATGTCTCATGGTTCTAGAAAGGATGAAGGGATTTAGAAAATAAGCTCTTTAACTCTTGGGCCATGCTATTTGGTAGCCCCTTCCTGATCAGATGAGAATATGATTACCACTGAGCATGCTTTTTCACAAAAGGACATTTCTCAGTTTAGCCTGTTTGGACCCCAATAATAATCTCTTCTCAATGCTGTGGCTGTGTCAAGCTAAGAAGCCAAACACGTTGATTGTTTTAGGGAAATGGATTTGCAAAGCCTCTTTGACTACAGAGTCATGCTCAGAGCAATCATCAACAAAAGCAATGTTTGCATCCGAGTGTGTGTGTGTGCATGAGAGTGAGTGAAGAGTGAAGGCACATGAGTGCAATAATCAACCTGTCTCATTTTGTGGCTGACAAAGGTAAAGAAAAGGCCAAGTTTACAGAAATTATGAATATTGTTGACAGCAGCAGTCCAGTATTTGATCATACGAAAAATGGACAGGTTCATGTGTTCACTCATTGTCAAATAAAGAGCATTTCTGGAAGACAAGGGTAGAGAAAAGTGTTTTGCTATGCACCCCTGTCATCTCCAGTAGATCATGGATTTTAAATGTACAAATGGAAATATCAGCCCGGACTCATTTGTGATAAGTGGTTTTCTGTGTATAACTCTGATTTGACAAAACATTTTTGCCTGCAGCACTAGTAAATGAAATGTAAAAAGAAAAGCTTGGTAAATGTGTCAAATACCTTGGTGTACGCAAACACTGATGAGATTACTGCAGTAAAATAAACTGTTACAACCCAGAGGACGTATTTTGTCCTACCTACAAAGGATCAAATCACACTACAATTAATCAGGATGAGTATAGATCTCAACACATATTTTGTTCTTTCCTTTAAGTAATGCAAAGCTGTATAAGCATCTATCTACTCAAATGAGCAGGGAGGAAAAAAAAGTCTGTGAAAGCACTAAATGTAAAAAAAAAAAAAAATACTTATTTGTGAATCTTTCCAGGGCTCTGGCTGTGATTGTCCTCCATAAAGCTTTGATCTCCTTGTTTTCCAACACATTATTAAAATGAACTGAGTTTTATATAGAACTTTTCATTTTCCAGGGATCTGAAAATACATTAGAAAGTGGTGAATAGCAGAGTTGAGAGTGTAAGCAAATGCAAAAACAATATTATATACTACATTGTAGATCACACATAACCTTGGAAATAGTAATATGTGCAAAATAAAGGGTAGTAGTAGTAAAATGTCTTATCCTTTAAACTGTTACAGGTCTCCTACCAACCACCTGGAAGGGCATTGCAGACAGACCTGACAGGACATTGGTTCAAATGAAGCAAAATGTTTTTGCTAGTGTGTCATTTTCCCTGTATACTGGATGTGGCATAAGCACTGGATTTGAGTTTGTGCTCTTGCCACAGAAATTCAGACTATAGCCTGTTCCACACAAGGATATTGTCAGAAAAGTGACAGCAATATTTGGACTATTTCTCCAGCAAGAAGGAAGGCTATGGTTGAAGATCCATACACCAGATTGTGATCCTTTATGCCATTTAATTTTTAACATGCACCCTGGCACAGCTTTGGCCCTGACAGGTAGTGACCTTCCAGTTCACATAACTGCCCTGAACCAAGGACTTTTCATAACCTGTAGTATTCATGAGGCTGTACAGACTTTTAGAAGAAACCTGTCTAGCTGTGTGGTATTTGTCTTCAGGGTCAGAGCTTGGGAGCAATTCTGGCCCTACCGAAGCAAATGGAAGTTCAGTTTCAATTTAAGCATGACTGGCTATCAACAAATACCATTGAAGAGAAATGCTTGTCTGTACATTGTCTTTAGCTTAAGAATTCAAATACAAGCACCATCAAAAGTTGTGATAAAACTCAGAGGAGGCATGTGTCTTCTGACAAAGGTTGTAAGCCTCAAGAAAGAGTGCTAGCATTGCTTTAATGCAGCCAAAATCGGCATCTTAAAAACACACTTTTTTACATGGAAAAACTCCCTTTCTGAGCAAACCTGATGTGTCTGCATGCTGTCATTTCTGACAATGAAAACAACTCAAATCCCTGGAAGCTTTGTTCAGCAGTCATCTTCTAATTTATTTTAAATGTCACTGGAAATTAGTAGTAAGAGGGACTGAAAACAAGAAAGAAAAACTGAAACTTGAGCAACCTAAAATACAGTCATGGAAAGATTCTTCTTGTTTCAAAAAGGTGATCTCCAAACTCCTTTAGGGAATGAAAGAACCCTTGTTGGCCTTGATTTGGCACTGGTGGCAAGTTGTCCTGGTTTGGGTTAGAACAGAACAATTCTGTTCAGTGATTTTTACTTTTCATCTAAGTCTCTTCTTACTAACAGCACTGTCTGAAAGTTAGCACCATGTTTTGCAGCCACTGTCTGCATCTAGCAGTGATAACACTCGGTGTTTATAGTTGGTACCAAGGATTGGTATGCAAACCAAGGTCACTGCTAGATCTTGTGAACCACATTGGGGGGTGCAGAAATTAAGGGCTGCACCTTCAGGGAGGGGTGAACACTGCAGGTGACCCTAACTTGGCCAACGAGGTATCGCATCCCATAGATGTCATATTCAGTATAAAGCTGAGGGATCATGAGGATTGTGACCCATTTTGCCCCCTTTTGCCCCCTTTTGCCTTTTTGCCCTTCTTCCTGCTCTCTCGGATTGAGCTTCTCTCTTGGCTTCGGGACTCCTCCTTGCTTGGTTTGGCCTTGGCAGCTTCAGCTTTTACTTGAGGCCTCTGGCTCCGGTCTCAGCCTCTGGCTTCGGCCTTGGCTGGGCCCCAGGTTCTGGCCTGTGCCCTGCAGCCGGCAGCACCAGTCTCGGCTGCATCCCTGAATCCACCTCCCAGTTCCCATCTCCTGCTGGGCACTGCCAGGGACTACTCCACAGCATCAGTGGTGACGGTGATGTATTTACCATTGGGGGCTTTGGGTTTGGTACTAGTTTTGTATGCGTTTGTATATATTTACTTTTTCATCATTATTGTTGTTATTATTTTCATTTTTTCAGTAAAGCTGTTCTAGTTTCCTTTCCTAATTGGTAAGCCTCTCTCCTTTATTTCCTTTCTTCCCTTTTGGATGCGGAGGGGGAGAGAGCGTTCTGTTGAAGATCTGGGGGTGCCCTGACCCCAAACCATGCTCAAAAAGGTTCTCAGTGCAAGATTATCTTGGAAAGCAATTTTTTGCTCATAGTTTTCTTTGGATCCTAGTAACTTGGTTGTTATATTAGGACTGGCTGAGATGGAGTTGATTTTCCCCTTATTATATTCCTAACCATATGATGACTGCTCAGCAATTAAAGCTAAGAGAAAGGCAGAGGAAGGGGAACTTTCATTATTATGATGTTTGTCTTTCGGGGCAACCACTACGCATACTGAAATCCTGCTTTCCGGAAAGTGCTGAACATTGCCTACTGATGGAAAACAGAGAATAAGTATTTTGTTTTCCTTTGTTTCCACATACAGCTTTTGCTTTTGATTTATTAAACTGTCTTTATCTTGACCCATGAGTATTTTTCAATATTATTTTCTCCTGGACTTGTCCAGCTAGTGGAGTGATAGAGTGGCTTAGTGGGCACCTGGCGACCAGCCAAGGTGAAATCACCACAGTTGTCTTTTGTGTCCAAAGTGGGGCATGAAGAATTTGAGATAAGGTTAGTCATTGTGAGAGGAAAAGGGCAAAACATGGACTGAACACAGATAGAGAGTGAAAAGTGAAATGATAGCGGGGAATTTCTGTCATAATTGTAGTGAACCCTCTTCACAGTAAATTAGAAGGACATCTAACTTTGCTGGCACCACTCATTCCACTCATCTTTCTCCTTTTCCTCCATTCAGTCTGTTCATGCCATCCTTTGTCTTTGTATTTGTGCTTACTTATCTTTCACCTATCCCTGGGTGGAGTTCTCTCACCATTCCGTACCCTCAGGACAGCGTCTTATCACGGTCTCCATGTCCTCTCATCTTCCTCTCTGGTTCAGTCCTTCCTCTTCTGCAGACCAGCCATGCATGCGTGGCACCATCCCTCAGCCATGCACACTCAGCAATGCCAGAACTGCTGTTGTTGATATCACTGATTAAATTACACCATCCTGACATCTGAAATAGATCAGCACGTGCCCCCCATGTTCAGATCTCATCCAGCTACATTCATGAAGAAAGAGAAGTGGCCAGTATTGCTGTTTTCTTTTTTTTTCTTTTTTTTTCTTTTTTTTCTCTTTTTTTCCCATTTTATACCATTGTTTGAAGAAAACATGAAGTGTATTTCTATGCTAAACTTATCTATCCATACATGCATATAGATATCTCTCATATATATATATGTGATTTTTTAAATCTTTCAGTACATCCAGAAGGGTACTTCTGCAGCCACTAACAGGACTCTTGTCTTTTAGTTTAAAAATTTTAATAAAAGAAATTGAGAAACTAGAGTATTGGGAGCCTTAAATTACTGATGAGTTGGCATTTCTGCAGTTTCCAACATCAGCACTTCAATCCTTCCCATCTCTCACAGTAGACATCTTAGGTGTTTTGTGGAACTGAGTTCCAAGTTCAAGCTCTCCATTTGTACATGATTTAAATATCAGGGTTGTGAGGCTAAACTAATTCTTCTGACTTACTGATATTCTGTGACAATAAGGCTGTATAATCACCTAGTCAAATGAAAATGGATAATAGATAGGCAATTCAGTTCTTATCTCCTGTCCAATTTGGGGTACAATTTTAGCAGCTTATCCAGAGTAACTTATCCATTTTTAAAGCTACATCCCATTTTACTCCTTCTTTCCTTTGTGTGTTTAGGCCTAGGGGAAAAATGTATTATCAATGTCTGAGGATGAAGCTCTCGTAGTTGCACTGGGCACAAATACAAGTCTTATTGAGGCAACAGACTTTTGTTACCGCTTAGAGGAATCTCCACTTCCTCATAATTGTATGAAAACACTGCTGGTTTGCTACAGGATTTTTACTTGGATGCTTTTTCTCCATATATTTTAAATCCTCACATTTCGTACCATGCTTCCTGGTCCTTTGGGATAAGAAAGTATAATATCTCATGTTCAGTCCCCATGGGCCTCCTCCATTACGCTGTTCATGTTCTTCTCTTAGGCCTTGACCTGTGGAGAACTTTGATGCATCTTCATTTGAATCTAAGGGAAATGTTCTTAAATTTACAGACATCTGCTGTTGTAATGCAGCAGATCGATAGGGTCATTGAAATGATATTGTCCATGCACGTAGGCAGACACATGCTAGAGAGAAGTATATTCCCAAAAGTTACATGAGGAATGAATCTACCTCAATGTTCTTAAGACATCCTTTTGGTAACCCCCCCTCAGCCTAGAATAGAATCTGAAACTTGTGTGTAACAGTGTGGGATCTCACCAACACCCGCTAATTTCAGGAAGATTCCCTTCTCCTTCCGTGAGCTTCTGATGAAGTTACTTCAGAATCTAACATGTTAATAGGTGAGAACAAACAGTGTGCCTTCCCCATTACAAACCTGTACTCACAACTCCCAGCAGGAGCAAAGCAGGTCACTCAGTCACTATTAACCAACAGCTGACAGCTAATTGATTTTACACTTGTGTATCAGTGCTCGCAAACCATAATTTAAAAGCTAATTTGCTTCATACTTTTAATATCATAGGTAGTTTTGTATCCTATCCTACAGAGCCTGAGCTCATCACAGTCCAACATTTTTACTGCTGTTGGCCCCACAACTGGTCTTTTTGCAAGTTTGTACTCTATAACACTCTTATCTCATAACCCAAATGCAAGAAATACCCCTCCAGCACCAGTTGTCTCATGGAGACATCAAGGGAGAGTTTTCAAAACTGAAGCCACTTTAGGGTAGTTTTAATGAGGCCATATTTGCTAAAGCATGACTGACAGAAATAATAAGTTAGCATTTATGAGGGAACCCTCAGAAATTGAGCTACAGCAGGCAAAAAGCCAGCAGAAATTGTTGTGCTGTTGAAATACCTCCTAAAATAGCTCTCCTAGCTCAGCCTAATGCAATTAAAGTTACTGATGTACATAATATGAAAACTGGGAGCTCTTCCTGTTAATAACCACTGCGTAACTGAGGTAATCCATTTCATTAATTTAATATACACTTTCATATCCCTTGATAATAGACATATAATTAAAGTGATAGGCTTTGCATTCCAAAATGAAAGTTTGCAAAGCACAGCTCTGTAAAAACAAGGCATTTTGCTTAATCAATGCTCAATGTCATTTTGGTTTACACCTTTTTTATTTTTTTCTTTTTTCTTTTTTTTTAAATCAAGTATCAGTAGTAAAATTCAGAACAAGTTGATATTCATATCCATCAACTTTATGGGTAAGCATGTTGTCCAGTGAAGATGAATTTTCAATAAAACAGTAAGTGATTGTAAGAGGTGTGGCTAATGTGGCTAAAAATGCACATTGCAGTTGGAAAAGGTCCACATTCAATTTAATATTTAATACTATGATGATGTAAATATACTAAAAAGACTGACCTTCTTTTTTCAGAGTGTTGATCTGGAATTATGGCAAGATGATTGCTATTTTATGTTTCTTAAAATCTCTGCCTGGAACTTAAAATGATACAAAAGCAAAGAAGGTAGATTTTGAGTAAAGGTACAAAGAATATCTAAATGAACAGTGAAGCTGAAGAATTATTTTAAGAATCTAAAGATGTTAGGTGGTTAATTAGAAAATTGCAAGATTGAGGGACA